>JAVJIF010004558.1:0-59380 GCA_038442645.1 Agave tequilana
AAAATGGATTCCAATTTGAAGAATGCATAACCGCATGGATAAGCTCACACAACCCGTCAATTTTGGATCCAATTCGGGATTTTCCTTGGGAGGTATCTGGAAGGAATTGGAATGTGATAATATTGATTCATACAGAAGAAAGGTTCTCTATTGATCAAACTCTGTACCTATGGATAGGGATAGAGGAAGAGGTCAAACTTTCATCTCTGATTGCTTGAACTAGGCATATCAGGGCCGAATATGGCCCAAACAGGTAGAAAAACGTGGTCCTTCTGATTCGAGAGTGGTGTTATATAGTTTCTATATACTAATACTATCATTAACTTTATTTATAGTCTTAATTTTAAAAGTTTGACCAAAAATCAAACTTTTAAACGCTGATTGACCTGAACTAGACCCTACAATAAGACGGAATAGGGCCTAAACGAGAAGAAAATATGGTTTTCAAGAGTCGTGAGTTATTACATAGTTTCTAAGTATATTACTATTAATTATCCTTATTTCTAGTCTTAATCGGAATTTTAACCAAAAATAAACTTAAAACCTGATTGGCCTAAAACTAAGCCTCTAAGAGCCAAAAAGGGGGAAATGGAGGAAAACGTGATTTTCAAGAGCTGAGAGTGGTATTACATAGTTTCTATATACAAATACTACCAATTAAACTTATTTCTAATCTTCATTGAGAAGTTTGACCAAAAGTCAACTTTTCAGCCGCGTTATTTTGATTAGGTCTTATAAGAGCCAAATAGGGCCAAATGGGAAACAAACTGTTCTCCTATAGCCTGGAGTGATATTACATAGTTTCTATATACAAATATTTCTAATTAACCTTATTTCTAACATTTAAATAGAAAGTTTGTACAAAAGTCAAACTTTCAACCCTGATTGTCCTGAACTTGGTAGTATATAAGAGCAAAATAAGGTCCAAACGAGGAGAAAATGCGATTTTCAAGACCAGGAGTGTATTAAATAGTTTCTATATAAAAATACTATCTTAAACTTATTTCTAGTCTTAATTGGAAAATTTCATTAAAGTCAAACTTTTCAACCCCGATTTGGCCTGAATTATGCCTTATAAGAGCTGAATAGGCCTAAACGAGGGGAAATGTGATTTTCAAGAGCCGAGAGTGGTATTACATTGTTTCTATGTACAAAGACTATCAATTAAACTTGTTTTCTAGTCTTAATTAGAAATTTCACCAAAATCCAAACTTTTCATCCCGATTGGCCTAACTAAGCCTTATAAGAGCCAAATAGGGAGCAAACATGGGGAAAATATGGTTCTCAAGAGATAATTAGTCTTGGAGTGTTATTATATTGTTTCTTTGTACAAATGCTACTAGTTAAACTTATTTCTAGCCTTAATTGGGGAGTTTGACCAAAGTCAAACTCTCAACCCTGATTGGTTTGACTAGCCTTATAAGAGCCGATAGAGCTAAAAGGAGAGAAACTGGTTTTCAAGATCCGAGAGTAGTACTTATATACTTTCTATGTATAAATCTACCAATAGCCTTGTTTCTAGTTTTAATTAGAAAGTTTGACCAAGTTAAACTTTCAGCCCCATTGGCGTAAATTAAGTCATATAGAGTTAAATATGGCGAAACAGGGAGAAAAACGTGATTTTTAAGAGCCGAAGTGGTATTGCATAGTTTTGATGTACAAATATTATTTATTAAACTTATTTCTAATCTTAATTTTGAAGTTTGACCAAATGCCAACTTTCAACCTGATTGGATAACTAGGCCTTATAAGAGCTGAATAGGAAAAACATAGGAAAAACGTGGTTCTCTATGTACAATTACATCCAATTAACTTTATTTCTAGTATTAATTGGAAATTTTGACCAAAGTCAAACTTTCCCCTGATTGGCCTGAATTAGGCCATATAAGAGCTAAATTTGAGTCCAAATGGGGAGAAAAGTGGTCTCAAAGTCAGGAGTGGTATTACATAGTTTCTATGTACAAATACTACATTAACCTACTTTCTAGTCTTAATTGGGATATTTGACCAAAAATCAAAGTTTCAGCCCTGATTGGTTTGAATTAGGCCTTATAGAGCCAAATAGGGAAAAAAACATAGTTTTGAAAGAGTCGTGGTAGTATTACATAGTTTTTATGCCTAAATACTACCGATTAACCTTATTTCTAGTCTTAATTAGGAAGTTTGACCAAAGTCAAACTTTCAGTCCTGATTGGTTGAATTTGGCCTTATAAGAGCCTAACATGAACTAAACAGTGAGAAAACATGATTGTTAAGAGCCAGTAGTGGTATTGCATAGTATGGCTCTCCAGAGCTGAGAGTAGTATTACATACTTTCTATGTATAATTATTACAATTAACCATGTTTTCTTGTCTAATTAGGAGCTTTAATTAAAAGTCAATGTTTTATCTCCGATTGGCCTAAACTAGGCCATATAAGAACCAAATAGGGCCTAAACGGGGGGAAAAAATGATTTTCAATTGTCGAGAGTGGTATTACATATTTCTATCATGCTAATATTATCAATTAACTTATGTCTAGTCTTAGTTGAAAACTTTGACTGAACTTTGGCCCCAATTTGGCTTGAATTAGTCCTTATAAGAGCGAATAGGGCCTAAACAGAGAGAAAATGTGATTTTCAATAGTCGGGAGAGGTATTACATAGTTTATATACATAAACACTATCAGTTTAACTTACTTCTAGTCTTAATTGGCAAGTTTCACTATAAGCCAAACTTTCAGCTCCGATTGGCCTAAACTAGGTCTTATAAGAGCCAAATAGGGAACAAATATGGGGAAACGTGGTTCTCAAGAGTCGGGAGTAGTCTTCATAGTTTCTATATAGAATTACTTTTAATTAACCTTGTTTCTATTATTAATTGTGAAGTTTGACCAAAAGTCAAAATTTCGGCCTCATTGCCCTGAATAGGCCTTATAATAGCTAAGTTAGGCCCTAAACAGGGAGAAAATGGTGTTCTCAAGAGCTGAGAGTAGTATTACATAGTTTCTTTTGTGCAATTACTATAAATTAACCTTGCTTCTATCTTATTTGGGAATTTTGATCAAAGTCAAACCTTAATCCGCGGTGGGCTGAACTAGGGCACATGAGAGCTGAATTAGGGCCTAAATAGGAAGAAAATGTGGTTCTTAAGAGCCGGAGGGGTATTACATAGTTTTTATATACATACTACCAATTAATCTTATTTCTAGTCTTAATTAGGAAGTTTATCTAAAAGTCAAACTTTCAGCGCCAATTAGCCTGAACTAGGCCTTATAGCCGAAGGGAATAAACATGGGGAAAATATGGTTTTCAAGGATCGAGAGTAGTATTACATAGTTTCTATGTGGTATACTACGTTTGATAAAAAGCCAAACTTTCTGCCCTCATTAGCCTGAACTAGGCCTTATGAGGCGAGTACGGTCCAAACGGGAGAAATGTGGTTCTTAAGTGTCGGGAGTGGTATTACATAGTTTCTATATATAATTACTACTAATTAACCTTATTTCTA
Organism: Agave tequilana; assembly: GCA_038442645.1. Classification (NCBI taxonomy): domain Eukaryota; kingdom Viridiplantae; phylum Streptophyta; class Magnoliopsida; order Asparagales; family Asparagaceae; genus Agave; species Agave tequilana. Next base: position 3,490 of record JAVJIF010004558.1, read on the forward strand.
GTTATAATTAGAAAGTTAAATCAAAAGTCAATTTTTAGCCCCGATAGGCCTGTACTAGGCCTTATAAAGCCGAATAAGGAATAAACATGGGAAAAATGTGATTTTCAAGAGCAGAGAGTAGTTTACATAGTTTCTATGTACAATTAATACTAATTAACCTAGTTCAGATAAGTCAGGGCCGAAAGATTTTGACTTTTAGTTAAACTTCCCAATTAAGTCCAAAAACAAGTTTATTGGTAGTAATTATATATAGAAACTATGTAATACGACTCCCGGCTCTTGAGAATCATATTTTCTCCTTGTTTGGGCCCTGCTCGGCTCTTATAAGGCTAGTTCTAGCCCATCCTAGCTGAAAAAAGTTTGCCTCTTGGTCAAATTTCTTATTAAGACTAGAAACAAGGTTAATTAATATTAATTATTCATATAAACTATGTAATACTACTCATAACTCTTGAAAATATTTTCCACATGTTTATTCCCTATTCGACTCTTATAAGGCCTAATTTTAGCCAATCGGTGCTGAAGTTTGACTTCTAGTCAAATCTCAATTAAATCTAGAAATAAAGTTAATTTATAGTATTTGTACAAAAATAATGTAATACCACTCCCGAAGCTTAAGAACCACGTTTTTCTCCGCGATTGGGCCCTACTCGGCTCTTATAAGGCCTACTTGTGGCTAATTAGTGCCGAAAGATTGGATTTTGGTCAAACTTTTCATTAAGATTAGAAACAAGGTTATTTGTAGTAATCATAAATATAAACTATGTAATACTACTCTCGACTCTTGGAACCACGTTTTCCATGTTTGCTCCCTATTCTGCTCTAATAAGGGCTAGTTTAGTCTAATCAGGGTGAAAGTTTGACTGTCGATTAAACTTTCAAATTAAGACTAGAATTATGGTTAATTTGTAATATTTATAATAGAAACAATGAAATAACTCTCGGGCTCTTAAGAACCACATTTTCTCCCACGTTTGAGCCCTATTCGTCTCTTATATGACCTAGTTCGAAGATGAAAGTTTGACTATTGATCAAACTTTACAATTAATACTAGAAAAAGCCTAGTTGGAAGTAATTGTACATACTATATAATAATACCACTCCCAGTTCTTTAAAATCACGTTTTCTCCCAATTTAGGCCCTATTCAGCTCTTATATGGCCTAGTTCAGGCCATCAGGGAAGAAAGTTTGACTTCTTGTCAAACTTCCCAATAAGGCTAGAAACTAGGCTAATTGGTAGTAATTGTATATAGAAACTATAGATACTACTCTCGGCTCTTGAGAACCACGTCTTTCCCACTTTTTTTCACTATTCGACTCTTATAAGGCATAGGTCAGACCATTTAGAGCTGAAAGTTTAAATTTTGATCAAACTTTCCAATTAAGATGAGAAATAATATTAGTTTGTAGTAATTGTAAATAAAAACTATATAATCCCACTTCGGCTCTTAAGAACCACATTTTCTCCCCCATTTTTGCCCTATCCGACTCTTATAAGGCCTATTTTAGTCCAATCGTGGCTGGAAGTTTGGCTTTTGGTCAAACTTCTCAATAAATACTAGAAATAAGTTTAATTGATACTATTATGCATAGAAACTATGTAATATCACTCTTGTCTCTTGAAAACCATGTTTTCCCCACTTTTAATTCTCAATTCGGCTCTTATAAGACCTGATTTTCAGGCCAATTAGGCTGAAAGTTTGACTTTTAATCAAACATCCCAATTAAAACTAGAAATAAAATTAATTAATAGTAATTGTATATAAAATTATGTAATACCACTCTTGACTCTTATAGTTTAGTCCAATCGGGGTTGAAAGTTTGGATTTTGGTCAAAGTTCCCATTAATACTAGAAAAAGATTAATTAATAGTTTTTGTATACAAAAACTATGTAATACGACTACTGGCTCTTGAAAATCACGTTTTTTCCTACTTTTATTCTCTATTCGACTCTTATAAGGCCTAGTTTAGGCATATTAAGACTGAATGTTTGACTTAAGATCAAACGTCTAAATTAAGACTAAAATAAAACTAATTTGTAGTAATTATACATAGAAACTATGTAATACCACTCGCGGCTCTTAAGAACCATTTTCTCCACGTTTAGGACCTATTCGTCTCTTATAAGGCCATTTGGGGATGGAAGTTTGACTTTTGGTCAAACTACGTAATTAAGAATAGAAAAGAAGGCTAACAGGAAGTATGTATATATATATGTATATATATATGTATATATGTATATATATATATATATGTATATATGTATATATATTCGGCTCTTATAAGGCCTAGTTCAGACCAATCGGGGATGAAAGTTTGACTTTTGGTCAAACTTCCCAATTAAGACTAGAAATAAAGTTAATTAGTAATATTTGTATATAGAAACAATGTAATACCTCTCCTAGCTCTTGAGAACCACATTTTCTCCCCGTTTGGGCCTTATTTGGCTCTTACATGTCCTAGTTCAGGCTAATCGGAGATGAAAGTTTAACTTTTGATCAAACTTTCAATTAAGACTGGATACAAGGTTAGTATATAGAAACTATATAATACTACTTCTGGCTCTTGAGAGCTACGATTTCCATATTTTTGTTCTCTATTCGGCTCTTATATGGCCTATTTTAGTCCAATCGGGACTGAAAGTTTGACTGTTGATCAAACTTCTCAATTAAGACTAAAAATAAGGTTAATTGGTAGTATTTGTAATAGAAAATATGTAAGACCTCTTCAGGCTCTTAAGAACTATGTTTTCTCTATGTTTAGGCCCTATTTTGCTCTTTTATGGCCTATTTCAGGCCAATCCGGGATGAAAGCTTGATTTCTGGTCAAACTTTTAAATTAAGACTAGAAACAATGTTAATTGGTAGTAATTGTACATAGAAACTATGTAATACTACTCCCGGCTCTTGAGAACAATGTTTTCTCCCCATGTGGGCCCTAGTCAGCTCTTATAAGGCCTAGTTTAGGCCAATCAGTGTTAAAAGTTTGACTTTTTGTTAAGCTTCCTAAATAATACTAGAAATAAAGTTAATTTAAAGTAATTGTACATAGAAACTATGTAATACTGCTCCCAATACTTGAGACCACTTTTTCCCTATGTTTGTTCCTATTCAGTTTGGCTTTTGATCAAACTTTTTAATTAATGCTAGAAATAAGTTTAATTAATAATATATGCATATGAAAACTATATAATACTACTACCGACTCTTGAGAACTAAGTTTTCCCCATGTTTGTTTTCCTATTCGGCACTTATAAGGAAGGCCTTATTGAGGCCAATCGGGTTGAAAGCTTGGCTTTTGATTAATCTTCATAATTAAGACTAAAAATAGGTTTAATTGATAGTATTTGTACATAGAAACTATTTAATACCACTCCAGGCTCTTGAAAATCACATTTTCTCCCCGTTTAGGCCTTATTTGGCCCTTATAAAGCCTAATTCAGGCCAAATCGGGGTTGAAAGTTTGATTCTTAATTAAACCTTCCAATTAAGATTAGAAATAAGTTTAATTGATAGTATTTGTATAAAGAAACTATATAATGCCACTCTCGGCTCCTGAATATCACATTTTCTCCCTGTTTAGGTCCTCTTCGACTCTTATATGGCCTAGTTCATGCCAATCAGGGATGAAAGTTTGCCTTTTGGTCAACTTCTCAATTAAGACTAGAATAGGGTTAATTGGTAGTAATTATACAAAAAAAACTATGAATACTACTCTCGTCTCATGATAACCACGTTTTCTCATGTTTATTCCCTATTCGGTGCTTATAAGGCCTAGCCAGGCCACTTAGGGTAGAAAGTTTGACTTTTGGTCAAACTTCTCAATTAAAATTAAAAATAAGGTTAAGTGTAGTATTTGCACATAGAAACTATATAATACCACTTCTGGCTCTTAGAGCTACATATTCTCCCAGTTTGGCCCTATTAGGCGTTTATTATGGCCTAGTCAGGCCAATCGGGGATGAAAGTTTGAGTTTTGGTCAATTTACCATTTACGACTAGAAATAAGATTACTTGGTATTATTTGTACATAGAAATGATGTAATATCACTTACAGCTCTTGAAAATCACGTTTTCCCCCATTTAGGCCATTTTCAGCTCTTGAAGGCCTAGTGCGGACCAATCAAGACTAAAAGTTTGATTTTTGGTTATACTTCCCAATTAAGGCTAGAAATAAGCTTCATTGGTATTATTTGTACTTTGAAAGCATGTAATATACTACTCCCTATATCATGAGAACCCCGTCTTCTCCTCGTTTGGGCCCTACTCGACTTTTATAGGGCCTTGTTCAGGCCAATCAGGGCTGAAAGTTTGGCTTTTGGTCAAACTTCCCAATGAACACTAGAAACAAGGTTAATTGAAAGTAATTGTGCAAAGAAACTAAGCATTCTACACCTGGCTTTTCAGAGCCATATTTTCCCCATGTTTGTTCCCAATTCGGCTATTATAAGGCCTAGTTTAGTCCAATCGGGGCAGAAATTTTGGCTTTTGATCAAACTTCCTAATTAAGACTAAAAACAAGATTAATTGGTAGTATTTATACACAAAACTAAGTAATATCCCTTATGGTTCTTAAAAAGCACATTTTCTCCTCGTGCCCATTCGGCTCTTATAAGTCCTAATTCAGGCCAAACGGGGCTGAAAGTTTGACTTTTGGTCAAACTTGCCAATTAAGACCAGAAACAAGGTTAATTGGTAGTATTTATACATAACAATAATGTAATACCACTCACGGTCTTTGAAAATCACATTTTTTCTCCCATTTAGGCCCTATTCGTCTCTAATAAGGCCTAGTTTAGGCCAATCGAAGTTGAAAACTGTACTTTTGGTCAAACTTCTAATTAAAACTAGAAATAAGGTTAGTTGGAAGTATTTGTACATAAAACTTTGTAATACTACACTCAGCTCTAGAGAGCCACGTTTTCTTCCATTTGGGTCCTATTTGGCTCTTATATGCCCTACTTCAAGCCAATCAGATTGAAAGTTTGACTTTTGGTCAAACTTCCCCATTAAGACTAGAAACAAGCTTAATGGTAGTAATTGTACATAAAAACTATGTAATACAACTCCCGCCCTTTAGAATCACGTTTTCTCCCCATATGGGCCCTACTTGGTTCTTATAAGGACTAGCTCAGGCCAATCAGGCAGAAAGTTTGCTTTTTGTCAAACTTTCCAATTAGTATTAGAAACAAGTTAATTCGAAGTAATTATACATAGAAACTATGTAATACTACTCCCAACTCTTGAGAACCACTTTTCCCTAATGTTTGTTCCCTTTTCAGTTAAGGCCAATCGGAGCTGAAAGTTTGGCTTTTGGTCAAACTTTTCAATTAAGACAAGAAATAAGTTTAATTGGTAGATTTATACATGAAACTATGTAATATCCCTTATGGCTCTAAAAAATATCGTTTTCTCACCGTTTAGGCCCATTGGTCTCTTTAAGGCCTAATTCAGACCAAACGGGCTAAAAGTTGGACTTTTGGTCAGACTTACCAATTATGACTAGAAACAAGGTTAATTAATAGTATTTATAAATAAAAGCTATGTAATACCACTCATGGTTCTTGAAAATCACATTTTTCTCCCATTTAGGCTTAATGCGTCTCTTGTAAGGCCTACTTCAGACCAATCAGTGCTGAAATTTTGACTTTTGGTCAAACTTCCCAATAATACTAGAAACAAGGTTAATAGGAAGTAATTGTATATAGAAACTATGTATTATTACTTTCGACTCTTGAGAATCACGTTTTCTCCATGTTTGTTCCCTATTCGGATCTTATAAGGCTTAGTTTAATCCAATCGGGCTGAAAGTTTGGCTGTTGATTAAACTTCCCAATTAAGAATAAAAGTTAGGTAATTGGTAGTATTTATATATAGAAACTATGTAACACCCCTCCGGTAATTAAAAATCACTTTTCTCCCCGTTTAGGCCAAGTCAGCTTTTATAAGGCCTAATTCAGGCTAACCGGGGCTGCAAGTTTGACTTTAATTAGTTATATTTATACATAGAAACTATGTAATACCACCCATAGTTCATGAAAATCAAGTTTTCTCCTATTTAGGCCATGCTCGTCTCTTATAAGCAATATTTCAGACCAATCAGGACTGAAAATTTGTCTTTTGATCAAACTTCCAATTAAGACAAGAAATAAGGTTAATTTGTAGTATTTGCACATTGAAACTATGTAATACCAATCTCAGCTCTTGAGAACCATGTTTTCTCCCTGTTTGAGCCCTATTTGGCTCTTATATGCCTACTTCAGGCCAATCGGGTATGAAAGTTAGACTTTTGTTCAAACTTCCCAATTAAAAGTAGAAACAAAGTTAATTGGTAGAATTTGTACATAGAAACTATGTAATACTACTACCAGCTCTTGAGAACCATATTTTCTTCCCGTGTGGGCCCTACCCGACTCTTATAAGGCCTAAGTTCAGGCCAATCAAGCTTTAATTTTGACTTTTTATCAAACTTTCCAATTAATACTAGAAACAAGGTTAATTAATAGTATTTGTACAAGAAAACTATGTAATACTACTCTCGACTTTTGAGAACCAGTTTTCCTACGTTTGTTCCCTATTCGGTTCTTATAAGGCCTTATTGAGGCAATCGAGGTTGAAAGTTTGGTTTTTGATCAAACTTCCCAATTAAATCTGAAAACAAGGTTAATTGGTAGTATTATACATAGAAACTATGAAATACCCTTCCCAGCTATTAAAAATCATGTTTTCTCCCCGTTTACGCCTATTCGGCTCTTATAAGGCTAAATTCAGGCCAATTGAGACTGAATGTTTGACTTTTAGTCAAATTTGCCAATTAAAACTAGAAACATGGTTAATTGTTAGTATTTACACATAGAAATTATGTAATACCACGGTTCTTGAAAATCACGTTTTCTCCCATTTAGGCTCTATTCGTCTCTTATAAGGCTTAGTTCAGACCAACCAGGGCTGAAAATTTGACTTTTGGTCAAACTTTCAATTAAGACTAGAAATAAGGTTAATTAGTAGTATTTATACATAGAAACTATGTAATATCACTCTCGGCTCTTGAGGACTATATTTTCTCCCCGTTTGGACCATATTGGGCTCTTATACGGCTTCTTCAGGCCAATCGGAGATGAAAATTTGACTTTTGATCAAACTTCCTAATTAAGACTTATAAGAGCCGAGTAGGGCTCACAGAAGGAGAAAATGTGGTTCTCAAGATCCCAAAGTAGTATTACAAAGTTTCAGTCCAATTGGTCTGAAAGTTTGACTTTTTGTCAAACTTCCCAATTAATACTAGAAAAAAGGTTAATTAGAAGTAATTGTATATAGAAACTATGTAATACTACTCTTGATTCTTATGATCCAATTTTTCCCCATCTTTATTCCCTATTCGCTCCTATAAGGCCTAGTTTAGGCCAATCGAGGCTGAAAGCTTGGCCTTACTCAAACTTTCTAATTAAGATTAGAAATAAGTTTAATTAATAGTATTTGTGCATGAGAATTATGTAATACTACTCCCGACTCTTAAGAACCACGTTTTTCCCATATTTGTTTCCTATTCGGCTCTTATAAGGCCTTGTTGAGGCAAATCGGGGTTGAAAGTTTGGATTTTGATCAAACTTTCTAATTAAAGCTAGAAATAAGTTTAATTGATAGTATTTGTAAATTGATACTATGTAATACCATTCTCGGCTCTTGAAAATCACGTTTTCTCCCTTTTTATTTGAAAGCTAGTAGGCCAAATCGGGGCTAAAAGTTTGACTTTTGGTCAAACCTTCCAATTAAGACTAGAAATAAATCTAATTGATAGTATGTTTACATAGAAACTATATAATACTACTCTCGGCTGTTCAATATCACATTTTCTCCTTGTTTAGCCCCATTCGGCTCTTACAGGCCAATCGGGGATGGAAGTTTGACTTTTGGTCAAACTTCTAATTTAAGAATAGAAATAAGGTTAATTGGTACTAATTGTACATAGAAACTATGTAATATGACTCTCATCACTTGATAAGCATGTTTTTCCCTGTTTATTATCTAGCCGGCTAATCGGCTCTGAAAGTTTGACTTGGTCAAACTTTTCAATTAAAACTAGAAATAAGGTTAATTAACAGTATTTGTACATAGAAATAATATAATATCACTCACTGCTCTTGAAAACTATGTTTTCTCCCATTTAGGCCCTTTTTGGCTTTTTAAGGCCTAGTTTAGTCTAATCGGGTTCAATAGAGGCTGAAATTTGGCTTTTAGTCAAACTTCCCAGGCTAGAAGTAGGGTTAATTGGTATTATTTATTCTTAGAAAGCATATAATACTATTCTCGTATCTTGATAACCATATTTTCTCCCTGTTTAGGCCCTACTCAGCTTTTATAGGGCCTTCTTCAGGCCAATCCGGACAGAAAGATTGACTTTTCATCAAACTTCCTAATTAATACTAGAAATAAGGTTAATTGAAAATAATTGTATATTCAAACTATGTAATACTATTTTTGGCTCTTGAGAACCACGTTTTCCCCATGTTTGTTCCCTATTCGGCTCTTATAAGGCCTAGTTTAGTCCAATCAGGGCTGAAATTTGGTTTTTGATCAAACTCCCAATTAAGACTAGAAATAAGGTTAATTGGCAATACTTATACATAGAAACTATTTAATATCCCTTATGGCTCTTAAAAATCATATTTTCTCCCTATTTAGGCTCATTCAACTCTTATAATGCCTAATTAAGGCCAATAGGGGCTGAAAGTTTGACTTTTGGCCAAACTTGCCAATTAATACTAGAAAAAGGTTAGTTGGTAGTATTTATACATAGAAACTATGTAATACCACTTTTGCTTCTTGAATATCACGTTATCTCCCTATTTAGGACCAATTCGTCTATTATGAGGCCTAATTCAGACCAATAGAGGCTGAAAATTTGAATTTTGGTGAAATTTCCAATTAAGACTAAAAATAAGGTTAATTGGTAGTATTTGCACATATAAACTATGTAATACCACACTCGACTCTTGAGACACCCTATTTGGGCCCTATTTTGCTCTTATGGCCCACTTTAAATTGGGGATGAAAGTTTGACTTTTTGTCAAACTTCCTAATTAAGAGTAGAACCAAGGTTAATTGGTAATAATTATGCATAGAAACTATATAATACTACACCCGGCTCTTGAGAACCACGTTTTCCCCCCGTGTGGGCCCTATTAGGCTCTTATAAGGCCTAGTTTATACTAATCGGGCCGAAAGTTTGTCTTTTTATCAAACTTCCCAATTAATACTAGAAACAAGGTTCATTAGAAGAAATTGTATATAGAAACTATGTAATACTACTCCCAACTCTTGAGAGCCACTTTTTTACCCATGTATATACCCTATTCGGCTGAAAGTTTAGCTTTTGGTCAAACTTTCCAATTAAGACTATAAATAAGATTAATTGGTAATATTTGTACATAGAAATGATGTAATATCTCTTACAGCTCTTGAAAACCACGTTTTCCCCCATTTAGGCCATTTTCAGCTCTTGAAGGCCTAGTTGCGGACCAATCAAGGCTAAAAGTTTGATTTTTAGTTATACTTCCCAATTAAGGTTAGAAATAAGGTTCATTGGTATTATTGTACATTGAAAGCATGTAACACCACTCCCGTATCTTGAGAACCCTGTTTTCTCCTCGTTTGGGCCCTACTCGGCTTTTATAGGGCCTTATTCAGGCCAATCAGGGCTGAAAGTTTGACTTTTTGGTCAAACTTCCCAATTAACACTAGAAATAAGGTTAATTGAAATAAATTATGCAAAGAAACTAAGCATTCTACTCCTGGCACTTGAGAGCCATGTTTTCCCCATGTTTGTTCCTTATTCGGCTCTTATAAGGCCTAGTTTTGTCCAATCAGGGTTTAAATCTGACTCTTGATCAAACTTCCTAATTAAGAACTAAAAATAAAATTAATTGGTAGTATTTATACATAGAAACTATGTAATATCCCTTATGGTTCTTAAAAAGCACGTTTTCTCATCATTTAAGCCCATTCGGCTCTTATAAGACCTAATTCAGTCCAAACGGGGTTAAAAGTTTGACTTTTAGTTAACTTGCCAATTAAGACCAGAAATAAGATTAATTGGTACTATTTATACATAGAAATGACGTAATACCACTCACGGTCCTTGAAAATCACATTTTTCTCCCATTTAGGCCCTATTCGTCTCTAATAAGTCCTAGTTCAGACCAATCGAGTTTGAAAACTGTACTTTTGGTCAAACTTCCAATTAAGACTAGAAATAAGGTAAGTTGGTAGTATTTGTACATAGATACTTTGTAATATTACCTAGTTTAGTCCAATCGGGGCTAAAATTTAGCTTTTGATCAAACTTCCCAATTAAGACTAGAATAAGGTTAATTGGTAATACTTATATATAGAAACTATTTTAATATCCCTTATGGCTCTTAAAAATCATATTTTCCCATGTTTAGGCTCATTCAACTCTTATAATGCCTTAATTCAGGCCAATAGGGGCTGAAGTTTGACTTTTGGCCAAAATTACCAATTAAGACTAGAAAAAAGTTAGTTGGCAGTATTTATACATAGAAACTATGTAATACGACTTTTGCTTCTTGAAAATCACGTTTTCTCCCTATTTAGGACCGATTCGTCTATTATGAGGCCTAATTCAGACGAATAGAGGTTGAAAATTTGACTTTTGGTTAAACTTTCAATTAGGACTAAAAATAAGGTTAATTGGTAGTATTTGCACGTATAAACTCTGTAATACTACAATCGGCTCTTGAGAATCATGTTTTCTCCCTATTTGGTCCCTATTTAGCTCTTATGGCCCACTTTAGGCCAATTGGGGATGAAAGTTTGACTTTTTGTCAAACTTCCCAATTTAGACTAGAATCAAGTTTAATTGGTAATAATTATGCAAAGATACTATGTAATGCTACATCCAGTGCTTGAGAACCACGTTTTCCCCCGTGTGGGCCCTACTAGGCTCTTATAAGGCCTAGTTTAGACTAATCAGGCTAAAAATTTGACTTTTTATCAAACTTTTCAATTAATACAAGAAACAAGGTTCATTAGAAGAAATTATATATAGAAACTATGTAATACTACTCCCAACTCTTGAGAACCACATTTTCTACCTGTTTGGGCCCTATTCGGCCCTGATATGGCCTAGTTCAGGCCAATCAGGGGTGAAAGTTCGACTTTTGGTCAAACTTCCCAATTAAGACTAGAAACAAGGTAAATTTATAGTATTGTATGTACAACTATATAATACTACTCCTGGCACATGAACACGTTTTCCCCATATTTTTTCCCTATTCGGTTCTTATAAGGCTTAGTTCAGGCAGTTGGGGCTGAAAGATTGGCTTTTGTTAAAACTTCCCAATAAAGACTAGAAATAAGGGTAATTGGTATTATTTGTATATAGAAACTATGTAATACCACTCCCGACCAATGAAAATCACATTTTCTCCCCCTTTTAGGCCCTATTCGGCTCTTATAAGGCCTAGTACAGGCCAATCAAGGCCGAAAGTTTGGCATTTGGTCAAACTTTCTAATTAAGACTAAAAATAAGGTTAATTAGTATTAATCGTATATTTAAACTATGTAATACTACTCTTTGCTCTTGAGAATCTCGTTTTTTACATGTTTGTTCCCTATTTGGCTCTTATAAGTCTTAGTTTAGTCCATCGGGGCTGAAAGTTTGATGTTTGATCAAACTTCCCAATTAAGACAAGAAATAAAGTTAATTGGTAGTATTTATACATAGAAATTATGCAATATCACTCTCAGCTCTTTAGAACCATATTTTCTCCCTGTTTGGGCCCTATTCAGCTCTAATATGGCCTAGTTCTGGATAATCGGAGATGAAAGTTTGACTTTTGGTCAAACTTCTCAATTAAGAGTAAAAATATGTTTAATTGATAGTATTTGTACATAAAAATTATATAATACTACTCCAGACTCTTGAAAATCAAGTTTTTCTCATATTTGTTCACTATTCGGCTCTTATAAGGTCTAGTTTAGACTAATCGGGGCTAAAAGTTTGGCTTTTGGTCAAACTTCCTGATTAAGAATAGAAATAAGTTTAATTGATAGTATTTTTACGTAGAAACTAGGTAATACCACTTCTGACTCTTGAAAATGACGTTTTTCCCCCCGTTTAGGCCCTAATTCGGCTCTTATATGGCCTAGTTTAGGCAAATCGGGGATGAAAGTTTAACTTTTGGTCAAACTTCTTAATTTAGACTAGAAACAAAGTTAATTGGTAGTAATTGTACATAGAAATTATGTAATACGACTCCCGGCTCTTGAGAACTATGTTTTCCCCCTATTTGGGTCCTACTCGGTTCTAATAAGGCGTAGTTCAGTCCAATCGGTGCGGAACGTTTGGCTTTTGGTCAAACTTTCAAATTAAGACCAGAAATATGATTAAGTAGTATTAATTGTACATAAAAACTATGTAATACTACTCTCTGCTCTTGAAAATCATGTTTCCCTATGTTTATTCTCTACTCGTCTCTTATAAGGCCTAGTGCGGGACCAATCGGGGCTAAAAGTTTGACTTTTGATTTAACTTTCTAATTATGAGTAGAAATAAGGTTAATTGATAGTAAGTATATATAGAAACTATGTTATATCACTTTCGGCTCTTAAGAACCATATTTTCTCCCGTTTGGACCATACTCGCCTCTTATAAGGCCTAGTTCAGGCTAATGAGGGCCGAAAATTTGGCTTTTGGTCAAACTTCCTGATTAAGACTTGAAACATGATTAATTAGTAGTAATACACATAGAAACTATATAATACTACTCTAGACTCTTGAAAACCAAATTTTCCCCATGTTTATTCGCTTCGGCTCTTATAAGGCCTACTTCAGGCCAATTGGCGCTGAAAATTTGACTTTTAAATAGACTTCCTAATTAAGATTAGAAATAAAATTAATTGGTAGTATTTGTATATAGAAACTATGTAATACTACAGGCCAATTGGCGCTGAAAGTTTGACTTTTGAATAAACTTCCTAATTAAGACGACTAGAAATAAAATTAATTGGTAGTATTTGTATATAGAAACTATGTCATACTACTCCCGGCTCTTGAAAACCATATTTTCTTCCTGTTTAGACCCTAATTCGGCTCTTATATGCCCTAGTTCAGCCAACACGGGGTTAAAAGTTTGACTTTTGGTCAAAATTCTCAATTAAGATTAGAAACAAGGTTAATTTATAGTAATTGTATAAAGAAACGATGTAATACAATGTCGGCTCGTAAAAATCACGTTTTCTCCCCGTTTAGGCCATATTCAACTTTTATAAGGCCTAATTCAGGCCAATCCGGGATGAAAGTTTGACTTTTTGTCCAACTGTCTAACTAAGACTAGAAATAAGATTATTGGTAGTATTTATACATAGAAACTATATAATACCACTCACGACCCTTGAAAACCTCGTTTTCTCCCCCTTTAGGCCCTATTCGGCTCTTATAAGGCCTAGTTCAAACCAATCGGGGCTGAGAGTTTGACTTTTGGTCAACCTCCCCAATTAAGACTAGAAATAAGGTTAAGAGGTAGCATTTGTGCAAAGAAATAATATAATACCACTCTCGACTCTCGAAAACTATATTTTCTCCCCATTTGGGCCCTATTTGGCTCTTATATGACCAAGTTCAGGCCAATCGGGAATGAAAGTTTGACTTCTGGAAGACTAGAAATAAGGTTAATTGGTAGTAAATTATTCATAGAAACTATGTAATACTAAACCCGGCTCTTAAGCACCATGTTTTCTCCATGTTTGGCCCTATTCAGCTCATATAAGGTCAAGTTCAGGCCAATCAGGACTGAAAATTTGACTTTTTTCAAACTTCCTAATTGGAGGTAATCGTAAATAGAAACTATGTAATACTATCCCAGCTTTTGAGAACCACGTTTTCCCTATATTTGTTCCTTATTCGGCCCCAATAAGACCTAGTTTAGGCCAAAAGGGCTGAAAGTTTGGCTTTGAATCAAACTTCCCAATTAAGACTTGAAATAAGTTTAACTGATAGTATTTGTGCATAAAATTTATATAATATTACTTTTGACTCTTGAGAACCACGTTTTCCCTATGTTTGTTCCCTATTCGACTCTAATATAGTCTAATTCAGGCCAATATGGTCTGAAAGTTTGACTTTAGGTCAAACTTCTAGATTATGACCCGAAATAAGGTTAATTAGTAGTAATTGTACATAGAAACTTTGTAATGCTACTCCTGGCTCTTGAAAATCACATTTTCCCCATGTTTGTTCTCTATTTGGCTCTATAAGTGATTAGTATCCAATATTGCATATTTTATATCATAACTCCCATGCATATTACAAATAAATATGTGATTTTTACTCCTCTTCTCTACATATTTGCAGGTACACACTTAATGGAGAGATATCCAAATAATCACTTAATTAACACTAATTAAGTGATTAATCCATGATTAAGATAAAGCCAAATTCAAATCCAGATCTAGAGAGATCCGCGCGCCAAGTGGAGAATCCAACCAGTCCACGTGGCCAACAACTTAACTACCAGATCTCACCAGAAAGATCCGAGCCAACGGCCCAGATCTGGCGGCAATCCCGCGGCAGGGCGCGGCAATCCCAGGGCCGTTGAGCCCCGGATTTTGTGGCAACCACCTTGGCTCTCGAAGGTTCTCTCCCATGCTATAAATACTCCATCTTCACCTGCGAGCTGAGACTGATCAAAGAAGAGAGAGAGAGATTAGTGAATAGATTTGTATTTTGTTAGTTTTTGTTTAGGGTTTTGTAACTCTCTATGATCTTCTCCTCCCTAGATTTCATTACAAAAGAGAGTGATTGTGAGGGAGAGAGCTTGTGTAATCAAGGGTGACACTTGAAGCAACAAGGATTGATCCATCCTCCTTCCTCTACTTGAGTTTGATTCTAGTTTACTTTCTTTACATGCTTTCTTTATTGCTTTGTTTACTTCCTTGCAATTTACTTCCATGCTTTGTTTTGCTTTTGTAATGGCTTGTTGTAGCTAATTCCTTCTCCATGTACTAGGTTACCACTAGTCTTGCTACTTCACTAACTCATGGGTGATTGCTCAAGTTCATCTTGCAAGTGTATGATCTTCTCTTCTCCGATGGTTAAACCACCGTCTTCAAAGTGAGAAAGTAATTAGTTCAACACGCGAGACGAATCCATCGCTAATGGAGTGACAACATTAAGCAAGCATTCGCTATCAAGGAGTCTAGTAAGTCTTGGCAAGCTAGCAAGGTAAGCTAGTCATGGATCTATTCTTTCTTTAAGTTTTCTTTCCTTTTCTTGTGAACACAACATCCACTTCTTGATTTCTTTTCCGACGATTTCCACCATGAACATAGCCATCCTTTCTTTAGTTTCTTTTGCATTTGCTTCACTAAGTTTATAAGCAAGAGAAGAATACTCGTTTAATCACTTCACTACCACACAACGTAAAGCTTCCATCGCGAGCTCTCCCTGAGATTCGACTCGGTATAGTCCTATACTATAGCGGAGACAAGAAAGGGTACATCAAATACATTTTCATACTCATAATAAGTACACCCTTTCCGTCTAATCAAAAAATGGCGCCGTTGCCGGGGAGAGCGACGTTATTTTTGGTTTAAAGTGAAGTACTAAACGATTCTTCTTCTCTGTTTGCAGGTTACAGGTAAAGAAACAGGAAAATATTCATTGCAGTCACATATAAGTGGACCTGGGCCTCTGCTCAAGAAAGCAGAGCCCAGGATCCCTCCAAAGTGCCGCGGATCCACAAGATTTGCCGTGGAAACGCGGCACAGAGGAGTTCACTCCTAACAAAATTTCTGCAGGGGCTTCAGATCTGCAAATTACATCTGCTGTTATACTTGATTTCCTGTATACTTCACTGTATTCCTGCTTAATTAAAAAACAGTAAAAAGTTGATTGAAATTGCTAAAAATTGTTTAGACACTTGCATTTTAGGCACGTGTCTCTTCAATTCTTTACTTTTACTGTTGAAGAGTGCTGGAGGCAAGGTACGTGTTTGCATTGCATTTAGACTAGGACAAATTCTTGCTTGATTTTCTTGCCTAGAGTGAATCCTTGTTATATTTCTTGTACACTTGCACAATTCAAATTTAAGGGCATACCCGTAAATAAGATAAGGTGGGGGAGGTCATTACCCTTTCCTTAGCCCGAAAATCATTTTCCCAAGCACTCACTAACCCAAGCCTAATTTAATAAAAAAATAGACGTTGGCCCTAGGGACATCTCGGACTCATTTAGGAGATTATCCTAAGGGGGAAAAGTGTTGGAATTTAACTCTTGCAAAATCGGTGTCTAGGAAAGGGGTTGAGGGCCGAAAGCCCGAAGGTTGCTAGTTACTTAATTAAGGAACGTCTCCGGACGGAAAACCTCCCACCAACCTTACCCTTCCCTGGCTGATTAGCTTGTGGTTAGAGTCTGCACTAAACCTCCCGTGGACGGTCTATTTGTTAGGAGTCGTCTAGGTCTAAGTCTACCCTAACTTAGGTTAGAATTTTCTTTCTTTCTTTTGTTTGTTTGTTTGTTTGATTTTTGTTTGTGATTGTGTGATATGGCTTACAAATACAATTCTTTCCATCCATATGTCACACACACTCCATATTCGGATAATTCCAATCCGGTGTTTTATAATATGCACCAACCAAATACACCGGGTTGGCCTTATCCGAATCAATATGACCCATACCCCCCATCTAACAATTATAATGTCCTAAATAATTTCAACTCTTCATCGAGTCATTGGGGATTCCAGTCCCCCGAGTTTAATTATCAACCTCCTTGTCCACCATTTCCACCAAGTCCACAATATTCACAAGATTCATTTCCCGATTCCGCTTCAATACTCCTTTTTCTGAACCAGTTGAAGAAAATCTGATTTACTAAGGAGTTTAGAAGCTAACTTACAGAGAGCTGAGCAAACATTTCCAGAACCATTTCCCTCTCCAGTTCCACAGTATTTTCAAGAGTCTTACTCAGTTCCACCATTTCCTAATGAACAACCATTTGTCATGGAAACGAGTAAAGATTTCTTGTGTGAGTCCACTCTTCCATCACCACACATTTTTGACTCACACTATTCACAAACTTTCCAAAGTCAAGATTCCTATACTCCCATTCTAGAACAATCATTTGAAGATACATCAATTCTAGAAAAGAGTATAGACATCTTGCAAGAGTCTATGTTACAATATCAAAAATCACATGCCAAGTCTATCAATAGTGTGAAAGAACAATTGGATAATCTTCTTAGGAAAGAGGAAACTCTATCCTATCAACATTTGACTAATCCAGTTATACCACACTCTATTGATATGACTCAAGACTCTTGTCATCTTGGAAATCCAGATTCAATTTCAGCACACTCACCTGAACTTGTCCAAACTTCAGATCCAATTGATACATTGACAAGTTTTTCATTTCCTAAACTTGAACTTGTCCAAAATTCAAATCCCGTTGACATTTTGGCAAGTTTCTCATTTCCTAAAAATGAACTTGTCCACACTTCTGATCCAATTGACAATTTGGCAAGTTTTCCTTTTTCTGAAATTGAACTGGAACATGATTTTGATCCTGAACTTCCACTTGATGATTCCATATTACTTCCTGATTCAATCATGACTCCGGTGTCTTCACATAATTTCACTTCATTTCCCGAGTCAGAATTGGATCCATTTTCTATCCATTGTGAAATTGAATCACCAATCTTTTTTGATGATCACATTGAACTTGACCAATTCTACACTTCTGAAAATTCCATTGATAAATTGGCAAGTTCTCCACATTTTATTGAACTACATGAGGAATGTGATCTTGAACCCAAACTCAGTGATTCAATTCTTTTTCCTTATTCCATAATGACTCCGGTATCTTTACCTCACATCAATCTTTTCCTGGAGTCAATTTTGGATCCTTTCACAATTCACAATGAAGTTGAATCATCCATCTTTGAGGATCATATTGAACTTGCCCAATTCTACACTTTTGAAGATTCTATTGACATTTTGGCAAGTTCTCCATCTTGTGGAATTGAACTCAATGAGAAATGTGACCTTGATTTTCTCGATCTCTTTACTTCTGAAACTGATTGTACAATTATTAAGGAAGATGTTGACTTGAGTTTTGAAGAATTGTACGGTGATGAGCTTGAATTTCTTAATATTGGAAGTAAAGAGATATCACCCATATTAGGTCACATCCCATTGTTGGACAATGATTGTGGACTTGAGTTTTCATTTCTTGACTTGGATCCAATTTTTGAACTCACTTCGACTCCGGCACCATCACTTGACTTAATTCATTTCCCTGAGTCGGTAGTCGTTCCTGTTCTTCCAGAGTCCAAGTCAACTGCTCTATCATTTCATCTTCCATTCTGGGACAAGGATCTTGATGAAAATGACTCTGAAATTATTAGGAAAATCTTGAAATTAGATGGGGTCATGTATATAATAAAAATCTTCCATGCATACATCATTTTAGTGGGTCATATTTTTGCTATTTTTTGTGGGTTCCTGAAAACCCAAAGAAAATTTGATTGGGCCATGTTTCGTGGACCAATCCGACCACCACCGGAACCACCACCTTGAGGTAATTTTTTCCTTCCCTCTCTATTTGTTTCATGCATACATATATCACGATGCATTGAGGACAATGCATGAAATAAGTGTGGGGGAGGGTTTACTAACATAGAGTTTTTAGATTTTCTTTCTTTTACATTTCTTTTACAAAAATAAAAAAATAAAAAAATATAAAAATAAAAACTTTTTGAAAAAAAGAGACAAAGTTTTGATCTATTTTTAAGAAAATTAAGATGTATCTTAGGAATTAAGAAAGCCTTAATTATGACATTTTAAACCTAGTTGAAATAATAGATCTTGTTTGAAATTATAGGATAAGTAAGTAAAAGTGGTGAGATATTTTTATCTTGAATTTTTTGCCTTAGATAATATGCACTTTACACTTACACATTTCTTGGGATGGAGACAAAGACCAAAAATGCCATATAAATAAAAAAAAAAGAAAAAAAAATTATAAATAAAAGATCACTTATTAAGCTGGATAACTATGCCTCAAGAAGCATGGTTACTCACGCCTAACGGTGATCTCACTTATTAAGCTGGATAATTGTGCCTCAAGAAGCACGATTACTCACGCCTAACGGTGATTAAAAATAATCCCCTTTAGTTTCGTGGCCTTTTCTACTCGAGACCTTAAACCCGAGGGATGTTTTCTCATCTGGTGCCCTAAGACCGTCTGGTTTGGGAGTCATCGGTTAAAGGCTCGCTACAAGGGTAGACTAGAAAGCCTAGACTAAGGGAAGATTAAATAAAAAAAAAAAGAGAAAAAAAAAATATATATATATATATAGATAAATAAATGGCTTGATGGTTGGAGTTGAAATCCCAGAAATTTTCACTTACACGGTGTGCATATTATCTAGGTTTTATGAAAGATAAAATATTCAATCCAATTTTGAACTCTTACCTTAATTAAAAACAAGATCTTGCATGGAGACTAAGTTTAAGAAAGAATAATTATAGGTGGACTTATGACCTAGGATCACTTATATTTTTGCAAAAATAGTTTAAAAACATGTCTCTTATTCAAAATGCGTTTTCAAAATACTAACATTTGTCTTCTTTCTTTATGGATTTTGTGGGTGTAATCCGCTGAAAACCCTCAGGAGACAACACTTCTCCTCTAGGGTAACCTAGAGGTTTAACGGCTTGTTGCACATGCTCAGTGCAATCGCGTCACCTGCGAAAGTGGTGTAAATAAATTGTTAGTCTAGATTTTCTTTTTCTTTCTTTTGCTCGGGACGAGCAAAAGAATAAGTGTGGGGGTGTGATTAGTATCCAATATTGCATATTTTATATCATAACTCCCATGCATATTACAAATAAATATGTGATTTTTACTCCTCTTCTCTACATATTTGCAGGTACACACTTAATGGAGAGATATCCAAATAATCACTTAATTAACACTAATTAAGTGATTAATCCATGATTAAGATAAAGCCAAATTCAAATCCAGATCTAGAGAGATCCGCGCGCCAAGTGGAGAATCCAACCAGTCCACGTGGCCAACAACTTAACTACCAGATCTCACCAGAAAGATCCGAGCCAACGGCCCAGATCTGGCGGCAATCCCGCGGCAGGGCGCGGCAATCCCAGGGCCGTTGAGCCCCGGATTTTGTGGCAACCACCTTGGCTCTCGAAGGTTCTCTCCCATGCTATAAATACTCCATCTTCACCTGCGAGCTGAGACTGATCAGAGAAGAGAGAGAGATTAGTGAATAGATTTGTATTTTGTTAGTTTTTGTTTAGGGTTTTGTAACTCTCTATGATCTTCTCCTCCCTAGATTTCATTACAAAAGAGAGTGATTGTGAGGGAGAGAGCTTGTGTAATCAAGGGTGACACTTGAAGCAACAAGGATTGATCCATCCTCCTTCCTCTACTTGAGTTTGATTCTAGTTTACTTTCTTTACATGCTTTCTTTATTGCTTTGTTTACTTCCTTGCAATTTACTTCCATGCTTTGTTTTGCTTTTGTAATGGCTTGTTGTAGCTAATTCCTTCTCCATGTACTAGGTTACCACTAGTCTTGCTACTTCACTAACTCATGGGTGATTGCTCAAGTTCATCTTGCAAGTGTATGATCTTCTCTTCTCCGATGGTTAAACCACCGTCTTCAAAGTGAGAAAGTAATTAGTTCAACACGCGAGACGAATCCATCGCTAATGGAGTGACAACATTAAGCAAGCATTCGTTATCAAGGAGTCTAGTAAGTCTTGGCAAGCTAGCAAGGTAAGCTAGTCATGGATCTATTCTTTCTTTAAGTTTTCTTTCCTTTTCTTGTGAACACAACATCCACTTCTTGATTTCTTTTCCGACGATTTCCACCATGAACATAGCCATCCTTTCTTTAGTTTCTTTTGCATTTGCTTCACTAAGTTTATAAGCAAGAGAAGAATACTCGTTTAATCACTTCACTACCACACAACGTAAAGCTTCCATCGCGAGCTCTCCCTGAGATTCGACTCGGTATAGTCCTATACTATAGCGGAGACAAGAAAGGGTACATCAAATACATTTTCATACTCATAATAAGTACACCCTTTCCGTCTAATCAATAAGGCTTAGTTTAGGCCAATCGGGGCTGAAAGTTTGGCTTTGGATGGAACTTCTCAATTAAGACTAGAAATAAGTTTAATTGAATAGTATTCGTACATATAAACTATATGTTACCACTCTCGGCTATTAAAAATCACGTTTTCTTCTCATTTAGGCCCTATTCGTCTCTTATAAGGCTAATTCAAATCAAATCGAGACCAAAAGCTTTGGTCAAAATTTTCAATTAAGGCTAGAAATAAGTTTAATTGATATAGTATTTGTATATAGAAACTATGTAATACCACTCCGGACTCTTGAAAATCACGTTTTTGCCTTGTTTATGCCCTATTTGGCTCTTATATGGCCTAGTTCAGGCCAAACAGGGATGAAATTTTGACATTTAGTTTAACTCCTAATTATGATTAGAAATAAGATTAATTGGTAGTAGTTGTATAGAAACTTTGTAATACCACTCTCGGCTTTTGAGAACCACATTTTCTTCCCGTTTGGGCCCTATTCGGCTCTTATGTTTTATAGGCCAATAGGGGATTAAAGTTTGACTTTTAGTCAAACTTCATAATTAAGACTATAGAAACACAGTTAATTTATAATAATTGCTTAAAGAAACTATGTGAGACTATTCCCAGCTTTTGATAACAACATTTTCTCCCCCATTTAAGCCCTAACTCAGCTTAGTTCAGGCCAATTAAGGCTGAAAGTTTGACTTTCGGTCAATCTTCATAATTAATAATAGAAACAAGGTTAGTCAGAAGTAACTGTATATAGAAACTATAAAAACTACTATCGACTCTTGAGAACCACGTTTTTCCCATGTTTTCCCCCTATTTGTTTCTTATAAGGCATAGTTTAGGCTAATCGGGGTTGAAAGTTTGACTTTTGGTGAAACTTCCTAATTAAGACTTGAAATAAGCTTAATTGATAGAATTTGTACATAGAAATAATGTAATACCACTCCCGACTCTTGAAAATCATGTTTTCCCCCAGTTTAGGCCTTATTCGGCTCTTATAAGAAATAGTTCAGGCCAAATTAGCGTTAAAAGTTTGACTTTTAGTGAAACTTTCCAATTAAGACTAGAAATAAGTTTAACTGATAGTACTTTTTAGATAGAAACTATGTAATTCTACTCCTGACTCTTGAAAATCTTATTTTCTCCTTGTTTGGACCTTATTTGGCTCTTATATACTGCCAAAGTTCAGGCCAATCAAGGTTGAAAGTTTGACTTTTGCATAAACATCCTAATTAAGACTAGAAATAAAGTTAATTAGTAATGTTTATACATAGAAACTTTGTAATGCTACTCTCGGCTTTTGAGAACAATTTGTTCTTCCCATTTTGGACCATTCGACTATTATAAGGCCTAATTCAAGACAATCGTGGCTGAAAGTTGAAAGTTTGACTTTTGGTCAAACTTCTCTACGAAGACTTGAAATAAGGTTAATTGGTAGTATTTGTACATAGAAACTATGTAATACCAGTCTCAGCTCTTGAAAGTCATATTTTTTTCCCGTTTAAGCCTAATTCGGCTCTTATAAGGCTTAGTTTCAGGCCAATCTGGGCTTAAGTTTGAATTTTGGTCAAACTTCCTAATTAAGACTAGAAATAAGGATAAATAATAGTAATTGTACGTAGAAACTGTGTAATAAAACTCACAGTTCTTGAAAACCATACTTTTTTGTTTCTGCCCTATTCGGCTCTTATTATAGGGCCTAGTTCAGGTCAATCGAGGCTGATTTCTGGTCAAACTTTCAAATTAAGACTATAAATAAGGTTAATTGATAGTATTAGGAGTGGTGTTACATAGTTTCTATGTAAAAAAATACTATCAATTAAACTTATTTCTAGTCTTAATTGGAAAATTTCACTAAAAGTTAAACTTTCAACCCCAATTTCGCCTGAATTATGCCTTATAAGAGCTGAATAGGGCCTAAACGGGGGAAATGTGATTTTCAAGAGCCGAGAGTGGTATTACATTGTTTCTATGTACAAATACTATCAATTAAGCTTGTTTCTAGTCTTAATTACGAAGTTTCACCAAAATCCAAACTTTCAGCCCTGATTGGCCTAAACTAAGCCTTATAATATAAGAGCCAAATAGGGAGCAAACATCTTTGTACAAATGCTACTAGTTAACCTCATTTCTAGCCTTAATTGGGGAGTTTGACCAAAAGTCAAACTCTCAGCCCTGATTGGTTTGAGCTAGGCCTTATAAGAGCCGAATAGGGCCTAATAGGGGAGAAAATGTGATTTTCAAGATCCGTGAGTAGTACTATATAGTTTCTATGTATAAATACTAAGCCTTGTTTCTAGTCTTAATTAGAAAGTTTGACCAAAAGTTAAACTTTCAGCCCCGATTGACCTGAATTAGGTCTTATAAGAGTTGAAATATGGCCTAAACAGGAAGAAACCGTGATTTTTAAGAGCCGGAAGTGGTATTGCATAGTTTTGATGTACAAATATTATTTATTAAACTAATTTCTAATCTTAATATTGAAGTTTGACCAAATGCCAAATTTTCAACCCTTATTGGACTAAACTAGGCCTTATAAGAGCCGAATAGGAAAAAACATAGGAAAACGTGGTTCTCAAGTGAGTAGTATTATATAGTTTCTATGTACAATTACATCCAGTTAACCTTGTTTCTAGTATTAATTGGGAAATTTGACCAAAAGTCAAACTTTCGGCCCTGATTGGCCTGAATTAGGCCATATAAGATTTAAATTTGGGTCCGAACGGGGAGAAAAAGTAGTTCTTAAAAGTCGGGAGTGGTATTACATAGTTTCTATGTATAAATACTACCAATTAACCTACTTTCTAGTTTTAATTGGGATGTTTCACCAAAAATCAAAGTTTCAGCCCGGATTGGTTTGAACTAGTCCTTATAAGAGCCAAATAGGGCCTAAATAGGGAGAGAAAACGTAGTTTTCAAGAGCCGTGGTAGTATTACATAGTTTTTATGTCTAAATACTATCGATTAACCTTGTTTCTAGTCTTAATTAGAAAGTTTGACCAAAAGTCAAACTTTCAGTCCCGATTGGTTGAATTTGGCCTTACAAGAGCTGAACAGGAACTAAACAGTGAGAAAACGTGATTTTTAAGAGCCAGTAGTGGTATTGTATAGTATGGCTCTCCAGAGCCGAGAGTAGTTTTACATACTTTCTATGTATAATAATTACCAATTAACCATGTTTCTTATCTTAATTGGGAAGTTTAACTAAAAGTCAATCTTTCATCCCCAATTGGCTTGAACTAGGCCATATAAGAGCTAAATAGGGCCTAAACGGGGAAAAATATGATTTTCAATAGTCGAGAGTGGTATTACATAGTTTCTATGTATAAATATTATCAATTAACTTATTCTAGTCTTAGTTGAAAACTTTAACTGAAACTTTTGGACCAAATTTGGCTTGAATTAGTCCTTATAAGAACGAATAGGGCCTAAACAGGGAGAAAATGTGATTTTCAATAGTCAGGAGAGGTATTACATAGTTTATATACATAAATACTATCAATTAAACTTATTTCTAGTTTTAATTGGGAAGTTTCACCATAAGCCAAACTTTCAGCTCCGATTGGCCAAAATTAGGCCTTATAAGAGCCAAATAGGGAACAAACATGGGGAAATGTGATTCTCAAGAGTCAAGAGTAGTCTTCGCAGTTTCTATATATAATTACTTTTAATTAACCTTGTTTCTATTATAAATTGCGAAGTTTGATCAAAAGTCAAAATTTATATAGTTTTTAAGAGCCGAGAGTGGTATTACATGGTTTTTATATACAAATACTACCAATTAATCTTATTTCTAGTCTTAAATAGGAAGTTTATCCAAAGTCAAACTTTCAGCGCCAATTGGCCTGAACAAGGTCTTATAAGAGCCGAAGGAAATAAACATGGGGAAAACATGGTTTTCAAGAGTCGAGAGCAGTATTACATAGTTTCTATGTGGTATTACTATGTTTGACTAAAAGCCAAACTTTCGGCCCTCATTGGCCTGAACAGGGCCTTATAAGAGGCGAGTATGATCCAAAAGCCAAACTTTCTAGTGTTAATTGAGAAGTTTGACCAAAAGCCAAACTTTCAGCCCTGTTTGGCCTGAACAAGGCCCTATAAAAGCCGAGTAGGGCCCAAACGAGGAGAAAACGGGGTTCTCAAAATATGGGAGTAGTATTACATGCTTTCAAAGTACAAATAATACCAATGAACCTTATTTCTAGCCTTAATTGGGAAGTATAACCAAAAATCAAACTTTTAGCCTTGATTGGTCCGCACTAGGCCATCAAGAGATGAAAATGGCCTAAATGGGAGAAAGCGTGGTTTTCAAGAGCTGTAAGTGGTATTACATCATTTCTATGTACAAATACTACCAATTAACCTTATTTCTAGTCTTAATTAGAAAGTTTGACTAAAAGCTAAACTTTCAGCCCGATTAGTCTAAACAAGGCTTTATAGGAGCCGAATAGGGTATATACATAGGTAAAAAGTGGTTCTCAAGAGTTGGGAGTAGTATTACTTACATAGTTTCTATATACAATTTCTTCTAATAAACCTTGTTTCTAGTATTAATTAGGAAGTTTGATAAAAAGTCAAACTTTCGGCCCGATTAGTATAAACTAGGCCTTATAAGAGTCTATCAGGGCCCACACGGGTGAAAACGTGGTTCTCAAGAGCCGGGTGTAGTATTACATAGTTTCTATGCTTAATTATTACCAATTAACCTTGGTTCTTAGTCTTAATTGGGAAGTTTGACAAAAAGTCAAATTCTCATCCCCAATTGGCCTAAAATGGGCCATAAGAGCAAAATAGGGCCCAAATAGAAAGAAAACATGATTCTCAGGAGCCGTGTGTGGTATTACTTAGTTTATATGTGAAAATACTACCAATTAACCTTATTTTTAGTCTTAATTGGAAGTTTCACCAAAAGTCAAATTTTCAGCCTCTATTGGTCTGAATTAGGCCCACAATAAAGGAATTCGGCCTAAATAGGGAGAAAACGTGATTTTCAAGAAGCAAAAGTGGTATTACATAGTTTCTATGTATAAATACTACCAACTAACCTTTTTTCTAGTCTTAATTGGCAAGTTTGGCTATAAGTCAAACTTTTAACCCCTATTGGCCTGAATTAGGCATTATAAGAGTTGAATGAGCCTAAATGGGGAGAAAATGTGATTTTTAAGAGCCATAAGGGATATTAAATTGTTTCTATATATAAGTATTACCAATTAACCTTGTTTCTACTCTTAATTGGGAAGTTTGATCAAAAACCAAATTTCAGCCCCAATTGGACTAAACTAGGCCTTAAAGAGCCGAATAAGGAACATGGGGAAACGTGATTCTCAAGAGCCAAAAATAGTATTACATAGTTTGAATGTACAATTATTTCCAATTAACCTTATTTCTAGTATTAATTAGGAAGTTTGATGAAAAGTCAATCTTTCTGCCCTGATTGGCCTGAAGAAGGCCCTATAAAAGTTGAGTAGGGCCTAAACAGAGAGAAAACATGGTTATCAAGATACGAGAATAGTATTATATGCTTTCTAAGTACAAATAATAACAATTAACCCTACTTCTAGCCTGGGAAGTTTGACCAAAAGTCTAACTTTCAGCCTTTATTGACCCCGATTAGACTAAACTAGGCCTTAAAAAGCCAAAAAGGGCCTAAACGGGAGAAAACATAGTTTTCAAGAGCCGTGAGTGATATTATATTGTTTTTATGAACAAATACAGTTAATTAACCTTATTTCCAGTTTTAATTGGAAAGTTTGACCAAGTCAAACTTTCAGCCCCGATTAGCCGGCTAGATAATAAACAGGGAAAACATGCTTATCAAGAGATGAGAGTCGTATTACATAGTTTCTATGTACAATTATTACCAATTAACCTTATAGAAAAGTCTTAAATGAGAATTTTGACCAAAAGTTAAACTTCCATTCCTGATTGGCCTGAACTAGGCCATATAAAAGCTGAATAGGGCCTAAACAAGAAGAAAATGTGATATTGAACAGCAGGGAGTAGTATTACATAGTTTATATGTAAACATACTATCAATTGGACTTAATTCTAGTCTTAATTGGCAGGTTTGACCAAAAGTCAAACTTTTAGTCCCGATTTGGCCTACGCCTTCTAATTAAACGGGGAGAAAACGTGATTTTCAAGAGCCGAGAATGGTATTACATAGTTTCAATTTTACTATCAATTAAACTTATTTCTAGCTTTAGTTTGATCAAAATCCAAACTTTCAACGCCGATTAACCTCAACAAGGCCTTATAAGGGCTGAATAGGAAACAAACATGGGAAAAACTTGGTCTTAAGAGTCGGAGTAATATTACATAATTTTCATGAACAAATACTATTAATTAAACTTATTTCTAGTCTTAATTAGAAAGTTTGACCAAGGCCAAACTTTCAGCCCCGATTGGCCTAAACTAGGCCTTATAGGAGCCGACAAGGGGACAAAGATGGAGAAAAAGTGGATCATAAGAATCAAGAGTGGTATTACATAGTTTCTATATACAATTACTTCCAATTAACCTTTTTTCTAGTATTAATTGGGAAGTTTGACAAAAATTCGAACTTTCAGCCCAATTGGACTGAAACTTTGTAATACTACTCCAGGATCTTGAGAACCATATTTTCTCCCCGTCTGAGCCCTACTCGGCACTTATAAGTCTTAATTAGAAAGTTTGACCAAAACTCAAATTTTCATCTCCGATTGGCCTGAAGAAGCCGTATAAAGAGCCCAATATGGTCCAAACGGTGAGAAAATATGATCCTCAAGAGCCGAGAGTGGTATTACATAGCTTTCATATATAAATACTGCTAATTAACCTTATTTCTAGTTTTATTTGAAAGTTTGACCAAAAGTCAAATTTTCAGCCCTGATTGGTCTGACCTAAGCCTTTATAAGAGACGAATAGAGCCTAAATGGGAGAAAACGTGATTTTCAAGAACTGTGGTATTGCATAGTTTCTATGTATAAATACCAGCAATTAACCATGTTTCTAGTCTTAATTGGCAAGTTTGACTAAAAGTCAAACATTCAGTCTCAATTGGTCTGAATTAGGCCTTATAAGAGCTGAATGGGCATAAACGGGAAGAAAACATGATTTTTAATAGCTGGTAAGGGTATTACATAGTTTTTATGTATAATAGTACCAATTAACCTTATTTCTGGTCTTAATTGGGAAGTTTGATCAAAAACCAAACTTTCAACCTCGATTGGCCTCAATAAGGCCTTATAAGAACCGAATAGGGAACAAACGTGGGGGAAACTTGGTTCCCAAAATTTGAGAGCAGTATTACATAGTTTCCACGTACAAATACTATTAATTAAACTTATTTCTAGTTTTAATTTGAAAGTTTGACCAAAAGTCAAACTTTCAGTCTAGATTAGCATAAACTAGGCCTTATAGGATCCGAATAGGGAACAAACATGGGGAAAAAGTGATTCCAAGAGTCGAGAGTTACTTACATAGTTTTTATGTAAACTTTCAATTAACCTTGTTTCTAGTATTAATTGGGAAGTTTGACAAAAATTAAACTTTCGGCTCGATTGGCCTGAACTTAGGCCTTATAAGAGCCGAGTAGGGCCCACACGGGGAGAAAATGTGGTTCTCAAGAGCTGGTAGTAGTATTATATAGTTTCTATGTATAATTTCTACCAATTAACCTTGGAAAGTTTAATCAAAAGTCAAACTTTCATACCCGATTGGCCTGAAGTAGGCCATATAAGAGCCAAATAGGGCTCAAACACATGGTTCTCAAGAGCTGAGGTTGGTATTACATAGTTTCAATGTACAAATACTACTTATTAAGCTTATTTCTTGTCTTAATTGAAAGTTTGACCAAAAGACAAATTTTCAGCCCCGATTAGTCTGAACTATGCCTTATAAGAGACGAGCATGGCCTAAATGGGAGAAAACTTAATTTTCATGAACTGTGGGTGGTATTACATAGTTTCTATGTATAAATACTACCAATTAACGTTGTTTCTAGTCTTAATTGGAAAGTATAACCAAAGTTAAACTTGCAGCCCCGGTTGGCCTGATTAGGCCTTATAAAAGCTGAATGAGCCTAAACAGGGAGGAAAAGTGATTTTTAATTGCCGGAGGGCTATTACATAGTTTATATATATAAATACTACCAATTAACCTTAATTCTAATCTTAATTGGGAAGTTTAATTAAAAGCCAAACTTTCAGCCCCGATTGGACTAAACTTAGCCTTATAAGAGCCGAATAGGGACAAACATGGGGAAAACGTGATTCTCAAGAGTCGAAAGTAATAATACATAGTTTCTATATACAATTACTTCATATTGACCTTGTTTCTCTACTAATTGGGAAGTTAAACTAAAAGTCAAAATTTCAGCACTGATTGGTCTGAAGTAGGTCTTAAAAGAGACGAATTAGGCCTAAATGGGAGAAAATGTGATTTTCAAGAACCAAGAGTGGTATTACATAGTTTCTATTTATAAATACTATCAATTAACCTTATTTCTAGTGATAATTGGTAAGTCTGACCAAAAGTCAAACTTTTAGCCCGTTTGGTCTGAATTAGGCCTTAAAGAGCCGAATGGGCCTAAACGGTGAGAAAACGAGATTTTTATGAGCCATAAGGAATATTACATAGTTTCATGTATAAATACTACTAATTAAACTTATTTATTGTATTAATTGAAAAGTTTGACCAAAAGCCAAACTTTCAGCTCCGATTGGCCATAACTGAAAAGGGAACAAACATTGGGAAAAAGTAGTTCTCAAGAGCTAGGAGTAGTATTACATAGTTTCTATGTACAATTACTTTCAGTTAACCTTGTTTCTAATACTAATTGGGAAGTTTGACATTTTGTCAAACTTCTTGCCTGATCAGCCTGAACCTAGGCCTTTAAGAACCAAGTAGGGCCCATACGGGGAGAAACATGGTTCTCAAGTGTCAGGAGTAGTATTACATAGTTTTTATGTACAATTACTACCAATTAACGTTGTTTCCAGCCTTAATTGGGAAGTTTGATTAAAAGTCAAGCTTTCAACCCCGATTAGCCTGAAGTAGGTCATATAAGAGCCAAATAGGATCCAAATGGGAAGAAAACATGGTTCTTTAGAGCTGAGTGTAGTATTACAAAGTTTCTATATACAAATACTACCAACTAACCTTATTTCTTGTCTTAATTGGAAGTTTGACTAAAAGTACAGTTTTCAACCTCGATTAGTCTGAACTAGGACTTATTAGAGACGAATAGGGCCTAAATGGGAGAAAAATGTGATTTTCAAGGACCGTGAGTGGTATTACATCATTTCTATGTATAAATACTACCAATTAACCTTATTTCTTGTCTTGATTGGCAAGTTTAACCAAAAGTCAAATTTTCAGCCCCGTTTGGCCTGAATTAGATCTTATAAGAGCCGAATGGGCTTAAATAAAGAGAAAACAAAAGCCAATTAATCTCGTTTTTAGTCTTAATTAGGAAGTTTGAACAAAAGCCAAATTTCAGCCCCAATTGGACTAAACTAGGCCTTATAAGAGCCGAATAGGAAACAAACATGGGGAAAACATGGCTCTCAAGAGCCAGGAGTAGAATTCTTAGTTTCTTTACACAATTTCTTTCAATTAACCTTGTTTCTAGTGTTAATTGGAAAGTTTAACCAAAAAGCCAAACTTTCAGCCCTGATTGGCCCGATCAAGGCCCGCTATAAAAGCCGAGTAGGGCCCAAACAAGGAGAAAACGGGGTTCTCAAGATACGGGAGTAGTATTACATGCTTTCAAAGTACAAATAATACCAATGAACCTTATTTCTAACCTTAATTGGGAAGTATAACCAAAAATCAAACTTTTAGCCTTGATTGGTTCGCACTAGGCCTTCAAGAGCTAAAAATGGCCTAAATGGGAGAAAACGTGGTTTTCAAGAGCTGTAAGTGATTTACATAATTTCTATGTACAAATACTACCAATTATCATTATTTTTAGTCTTAATTGGAAAGTTTGATCAAAAGCTAAACTTTCAGCCCCGATTGGTCTAAACCTGGCTTTATAGGAGCCGAATAGGGTATATACATGGGTAAAAAGTGGTTCTCAAGAGTGGGAGTAGTATTACATAGTTTCTATATACAATTCTTCTAATGAACCTTGTTTCTAGTATTAATTGGGAAGTTTGACAAAAGTCAAACTTTAAGCCCAATCAGTATAAACTAGGCCTTATAAGTGCCTAATAGGGCCCACACGGGGGGAAAACGTGGTTCTCAAGAGCAGGGTGTAGTATTACATAGTTTCTATGCATAATTATTACCAATTAACCTTGTTTCTAATCTTTATTGGGAAGTTTGATAAAAAGTCAAACTTTCATGCCCGATTGGCCTGAAGTAGGTCATATAAGAGCCAAATATTACCAAAACAGAGAGAAAACGTGGCTCTCAAGAGCCTATGTATAAATACTACCAATTTACCTTATTTGTAGTATTAATTGGGAAGTTTGACCAAAAGTCAAGTTTTCAGCCCTGATTGGTTTGAACTAGGCCTTATAGGAGACGAATTAAGGCCTAAATGAGGAGAAAATGTGATTTTAAAGAACCAAAAGTTGTATTACATAGTTCTATGTATAAATAATACCATTTATCCTTGTTTCAAGTCTTAATTGGCAAGCTTAATAAAAACTCAAATTTTCAGCCCCGATTGACCTTAATTAGGCCTTATAAGAGTCAAATGGGCCTAAACAGGGAGAAAACGTGATTTTTAAGAGCAAGAAGGGATATTACATAGTTTCTATGTATAAATACTACCAATTAACCTTGTTTCTAGAATTAATTAGGAGGTTTGATCAAAATCCAAACTTTCAGCCTAGATTAGACTAAATTAGGCCTTATAAGAGCCGAATAGGAAAAAACATGGGGAAAATGTTGTTCTCAAGAGCCAGGAGTAGTAATGCATAGTTTCTACATATAATTTCCTCCAATTAAACTTGTTTCTAGTATTAATTGGGAGAATTAGGCCTTATAAGTGCCGAGTAGGGTCCAAACGGGGAGAAAATATGGTTCTCAAAAGCTAGGAGTCGTATTACATAGTTTCTATGTATAATTACTACTAATAAACCTTGTTTTTAGCCTTAATTGAGAAGTTTAACCAAAAGTCAAACTTTCAGCCCCGATTTATCTGAACTAGGCCTTATAATAGCCGAATAGGGCCCAAATAGGGAGAAAATATAGATTTTAAGAGTCATGAGTGATATTACATAGTTTTTATGTGCGAATACTACCAATTAACCTTATTTCTAGTCTTAATTGAGAAGTTTGACCAAAAGTCTAACTTTCAACCCCAGGCCCGAACTAGGCGCTTATAAGAACCGAGTATAGGGCCTAAATGAGGAGAAAACGTGATTTTCAAAAGTCAGGAGTGGTATTACATAGTTTCTATATACAAATGCTGTCAACTAAACTAATTTCTATTCTTAATTTGGAAGTTTGACTAAAAGCCAAATTTTCAGCTCTGGTTGGCCTAAATTAGTCCTTATAAGAGCTGAATAGGGAACAAACATGGGGAATGGCCCTCAAGAGTCGAAAATAGTATTACATAGTTTCTATGTATAAACTATTAATTAAACCTATTTCTAGTCTTAATTGGGAATTTTGACCAAAAGCCAAACTTTCAGCCATGATTTGCCTAAACCCTGGCCCTTTTTAGGAGTCGAACTGGGAACAAACATGGGGAAAACGTTGTTCTCAAGAGTCAAGAGTAATATTATATAGTTTCTATGTATAATTACTTTTAATTAACTTTGTTTCTTATATTAATTGGAAAGTTTGATAAAAAGTCAAACTTTTGAGCCTAATTGGCCTGAATAAGGCCATATATGAGTGTCGTTTAGAGCCCAAACAGGGAGAAAAATGTGGTTCTTAAGAGCCAGGAGTAGTATTATATAGTTTATATGTACAATTACATCCAATTAATTTTGTTTCTAGTTTTTATTGGGAAGTTTGACTAAAAGTCAAACTTTCAACCCCGATTAGCCTAAACTAGTTTTTATGTACAAAAATACTACCAGCTAACCTACTTTATAGTATTAGTTGGGATGTTTGACCAAAAATTAAAGTTTCAACCCCGATTAGTTTGAACTAGGCCTTATAAGTGCCAAATATGGCCTAAAGGGGGAGAAAATTTGGTTTTCAAGAGCCGTGATAGTATTGCATTGTTTCTATGTCTAGATACTGCCGATTAACCTTGTTTTATTCTTAATTAGGAAGTTTGACCAAAAGTCAACTTTTAGTCCCGATTGCTTGAATTTGGCCTTATAACAGCCGAATAGGGCATAAATGGCGAGAAAACGTGATTTTTAAGAACCGGTAGTGGTATTTCATAGTATGGTTCACTAGAGCCGAGAGTATTACATACTTTCTAAGTATAATTACTGCCAATTAACCATATTTCTTGTCTTAATTGGAAAGTTTAACCAAAAGTCAATCTTTCATCCCCGATTGGCCTAAACTAGGTATAAGAGCCGAATAAGACATAAAAGGGGAGAAAACATGATTTTCAATAGTCGAGAGTGGTATTACATAGTTTCTATGCACAAAATTATCAATTAATTTATTTTTAGCCTTAGTTGAAAACTTTAACCAAAACTTTTAATCCCGATTTGGCTTGAATTAGGCCTTATAAGAGCCGAATGGGGCCTAAATGTGGAGAAAGAGTGATTTTCAATAGTCGGAGAGGCAGTACATAAGTTATATATACAAACACTATCAATTAAACTTATTTCTAGTCTTAATTGGGAAGTTTCACCAAAAGATAAACTTTCAGCTCCGATTGGCCTAAACTAGGCCTTATAAGAGCCGAATAGGAACAAAAATAGGAAAAACGTCATAGTTTCTATGTTCAATTACTTTCAATAACCTTGTTTCTATTATTAATTGTGAAGTTTGACCAAAAGTCAAACATTTGGCCTTGATTAGCTTGAATAGGCCTTATAATTGCTGAG
Organism: Agave tequilana; assembly: GCA_038442645.1. Lineage (NCBI taxonomy): Eukaryota > Viridiplantae > Streptophyta > Magnoliopsida > Asparagales > Asparagaceae > Agave > Agave tequilana. The sequence continues at coordinate 37,601 of JAVJIF010004558.1, forward strand.
TTTGGGCCTAAATGGGGAGAAAAATGTGTTCTTAAGAGCCAAGAACAGTATTACCTAGTTTCTTTGTGCAATTACTATAATTGACCTTGTTTCTATTCTTAATTGGGAATTTGAACCAAAAGTCAAACTTTTATCCCGATTGGGCTCAACTAGGGTACATAAGAACCAAAGAGGGCCTAAACGAGAAGAAATATGGTTCTCAAGAGCCGGGAGTGGTATTACATAGTTTATATATACAAATACTACCAATTAACCTAATTTCGAGGCTTAATTAGAAAGTTTATCCAAAAGTCAAACTTTTAGCGTAATTGGCCTGCACTAAGCCTTATAAGAGCCGAACAGGGAATAAACATAGGGAAAACACGATTTTTAAGAGCCGAGAGTAATATTACATCGTTTCTATATACAAATACTATCAATTAATCTTATTTCTAGTCATAATTAGGAAGTTTATCCAAAAGTCAAACTTTCAACTCTAAATGGCCTGAACTAGGCCTTATAAGAGTCGAAGGGAATAAACATGGGGAAAAAATGATTTTCAAGAGTCGAGAGTAGTATTACATAGTTTCTATGTGGTATTACTACTAATTAACCATGTTTTTAGTCTTAATCGGGAAGTTTTACCAAAAGCCAAACTTTCAGCCCTCATTCGCCTGAACTAGGCCTTATAAGAGGTGAGTATGGCCCAAACGAGAGAACTAGGAGTAATATTACATAGTTCTATGCACAGTTAATACTAATTAACCTTGTATCTTGTTTTATTTGGAGGTTTGACCAAAAGCCAAACTTCTGACCCCGATTGGACTGAACTACACCTTATTAGAGCCGAGTAGGGCCCAAATAAGGAGAAAACTTGGTTCTCAAGAGCCGGGAGTAGTATTACATGGTTTCTATATGCAATTACTACCAATTAACTTTGTTTCTAGTCTAAATTAAGAAGTTTGACCAAAAGTTAAATTTTCATTCCCGATTTGCCTGAACTAGGCCATATAAGAGCTGTAGGGCCTAAACGGGGAAAAAATGTGATTTTCAAGAGCCAAAAATGGTATAACCTAGTTTCTATGTGAAAATACTATCAATTGAACACTACTCTGAATTGGGAAGTTTGACCAAAAGCCAAACTTTTACCCCGATTGGCCTAAACTAGACCTTATAAGAGCCGAATAGGGAACAAACATGGAGAAGACGTGATTCTCAAGAGTGGGGAGTAGTATTACATAGTTTCTATATACAAATACTATCAATTAAACATAATTCTAGTCTTAATTTAGAAGTTTGATCAAAAGTCAAACTTTCATCCCCGATTATCCGGAACTAGGCCATATAAGAGCCGAAGGGCCCAAACGAGGAGAAAACATTATTCTTACGAGCCGAGAGTGGTATTGCATAATTTATATGTATAAATACTACCAATTAACCTTATTTCTTGTCTTAATTGGGAAGTTTGATCAAAAATTAAACTTTCAGCCCGGATGGACTAAACTAGGACTTATAAGGGCCGAATAGGGAACAAACATTGGGGAAACATGGTTCTCAAGAGCCAGGAATAATATTACATAGTTTATATGTACAATTACTACTAATTAACCTTGTTTATGTCATAGTTGGGAAGTTTGATGAAAAACCAAACTTTAGGCCTTGATTGGCCTGAACTAGGCCTTATAAGAGCCGAATAGGTCCTAATCAAGGAGAAAACATGATTTTCATTGGCCGAGAGTAGTATTACATAGTTTCTATATACAAATAATACCAATTAGTTACCCTTCTTTCCTGTCTTTATTGGAAAGTTTGACCAAAAGCCAAACTTTCAGCACCAATTGGCCTGAATTTGGCCTTATAAGAGATGAATAGGAAACAAACATGGGGAAAACATGATATTCAAGTGCCGGAGTTGTATTACATAGTTGTACGTATAATTTCTATAAATTTACCTTATTTCTAGTTTTAATTCGGAAGTTTGACTAAAAGTCAAACTTTCATCCCCGATTGGCCTGAACTAGGCCATATCAGGGCCGAATAAGGCCTAAACAGGTAGAAAACATGGTTCTCATTATTTGAGAGTGGTGTTACATAGTTTCTATATACTAATACTATCAATTAACTTTATTTATAGACTTAATTTGAAAGTTTGACCAAAAATTAAACTTTTAGCCCCGATTGACCTGAGCTGGACCTTATAATAAGAGCCGAATAGGGCTAAAACAAGAAGAAAATATGGTTTTCAAAAGCCGTGAGTTATTACATAGTTTTTAAGTATAATGACTATTAATTATCCTTATGTCTAGTCTTAATCAGGAAGTTTAACCAAAAAGCAAACTTAAAACCCAGATTGGCCTGAAACTAAGCCTCATAAGAGCCGAATAGGGGCAAAACGGGGGAAAAAACGTGATTTTTAAGAGCCGAGAGTGGTATTACATAGTTTCTATGTATAAATGCTACCAATTAACCTTAATTCTAATCCTCATTGAGAAGCTTAACCAGAAGTCAAACTTTCAGCCGAGATTATCTTAATTTAGGCCTTATAAGAGCCGAATGGGCCCAAATGGGAGAGCAAACTATTCTCAATAGCCAGGAATGGTATTACATAGTTTATATATATAAACATTACTAATTAACCTTATTTTTAGTCTTAATTAGAAGTTTGTACAAAAGTCAAACTTTCAACCTTGATTGTCCTGAACTTGGCTGTATATAAGAGCACAATAAGGTCCAAACGAGGAGAAAATATGATTTTCAAGAGCCAAGAGTGGTATTACATAGTTTCTATGTAAAAAATGCTATCAATTAAACTTATTTCTAGTCTTAATTGGAAAATTGCACTAAAAGTCAAACTTTCAACCCCGATTTGGCCTGAATTATGCCTTATAAGAGCTGAATATGGCCTAAACAGGGGGAACGTGATTTTCAAGAATCGGGAGTGGTATTACATTGTTTCTATGTACAAATACTATCAATTAAGCTTGTTTTTAGTCTTAATTAGGAAGTTTCACCAAAAACCAAACTTTCAGCTCCGATTGGCCTAAACTAACCTTATAAGAGCAATATAGGGAGCAAACATGGGGAAAACGTGGTTCTCAAGAGTTGGGAGTAGTTTTTATAGTTTTTATATACAATTACTTCCAATTAACCTTGTTTCTATTATTAGTTGTGAAGTTTGACTAAAAGTCAAACTTTCAGCCTAAATTGGCCTGAACTAGGCCTAATAATAGCCGAGTTAGGGCTTAAACAGGAGAAAACATTATTATCAAAAGCCGAGAATAACCTCACATAATTTCTTTGGGCAATTACTACAAACTAACTGTGTTTCTATATTCTTAATTGGGAAGTTTAACTAAAATTCAAATTTTCATCCCCGATTGGCCGGAACTAAGGCACATAAGAGCAAAATAGGTCCCAACGAGAAGAAAATATATTTCTCGAGAGCCAGGAGTGGTATTACATAGTTTCTATGTACAAATACTACCAATTAACCTTATTTCTAATCTTAATTAGGAGTTCAATAAAAAGTAAAACTTTCATCCCCGATTGGCCTGAAGTAGGCCATATAAGAGCCAAATAGGGCCTAAACAGGGTGAAAACATGATTTTCAAGAGTCGGGAGTGGTATTACATAGTTTCTATGTGCAAATACTATCAATTAAACTTATTTCAAGTCTTAATTGAGAAGTTTCACAAAAAGCCAAACTTCAGCCCCATTGGACTAAACTAAGCCTTATAAGAGCCAAATAGGGAACAAACATGGGGAAAATGTGATTTTTAAGAGTCGGGAGTAGTATTACTAAGTTTCTATGTATAATTACTACTAACTAACCTTGTTTTGGGTAATAATCTGGAAGTTTAACCGAAAGTCAAACTTTCAGTCCTGATTGGCCTGAACTAGACCATATTAGAGTCGAATACGGAGCAAACATAGGGAAAACGTGGTTCTCAAGAGTCGAGAGTAGTATTACATAGTTTTAATATACAAAATACTATCAGTTAAACTTATTTCTAGTCTTAATTTGGAAGTTTGACCCAAAGCCAAACTTTCAGCCCTTTTGGGTTAAACTCGGTCTTATTGGAGCCGAATAAGGAACAAACATGGGAAAACGTGATTCTCAAGAGTTAAGAGTTGTATTACATAGTTTCTATGTACAATTACCTCCAATTAACTTTGTTTCTAGTATTAATTGAGAAGTTTGACAAAAAGTCAAATTTTCAACCCTGATTGGCCCGAACTAGACCTTATAAGAGCTGAATCGGGCCAAAACGGGGAGAAAACATGGTACTCAAGGGCCGAGATTAGTATTACATAGTTTCTATGAATAATTTCTACAAATTAACTTGTTTCTAGTCTTAATTAGAAAGTTTTACCAAAAGTCAAAAGTTATTCCCGATTGGCTTGAACTAGGCCATATAAGAGCCAAATATGGCCCAAAAGGGGAGAAAATGTGCTTTTCAAGAGCCGGGAGTGGTATTATATTGTTTCTATGCACAAATGCAACCAGTTAACCTTATTTCTAGCATTAATTGGGGAGTTTGACCAAAAGTCAAACTCTCAGCCTTGATTGATTTGAACTAGGCCATATATTATAAGAGCCGATAGGACCTAAAAGGGGGAAAATATGGTTTTCAGGAGCTGTGAGTGGTACTATATATTTTCTATGTATAAAAACTACCAATAAACCTTATTTCTAGTCTTAATTAGAAAGTTTGACCAAAAGTCAAACTTTCAACCCCGATTGGCCTGAATTAGGCCTTATAAGAGTTGAATATGGTCTAAACAGGGAGAAAACGTGATTTTTAAGAGCCGGGAGTGTTATTGCATATTTTTGATGTACAAATATTATCTATTAAACTTATTTCTAATCTTAATTTTGAAGTTTGACCGAATGCCAAACTTTCAATCCCGATTGGACTAAACTAGGCCTTTAAGAGCCGAATAGGTAAAAACATAGGGAAAACATGGTCCTCAAGATCCAGAAGTAGTATTATATTTTTTCTATGTACAATTATGTCCAATTAACCTTATTTCTAGTATTAATTGGGAAATTTGACCAAAAGTCAAACTTTCGGCCCAGATTGGCCTGAATTAGGCCATAATAAGAGCTAAATTTGGGTCCAAACGGGAAAAAAGTGGTTCTCAAGAGTCGAGAGTGGTATTACAAAGTTTCTATGTACAAATACTACCGATTAACATACTTTCTAGTTTTAATTGGGATGTTTGACCAAAAATTAAAGTTTCTACCCCGATTGGCTTGAACTAGGCCTTATAAGAGCCAAATCAGGCCTAAATGGGGAGAAAACATAGTTTTCAAGAGCCGTGTTAGTATTACTTAGTTTCTATGCCTAAATACTGCCGATTAACCTTATTTCTAGTATTAATTAGGAAGTTTGACCAAAAGTCAAACTTTCAGTCCCGATTGGTTTAATTTGGCCTTATAAGAGCCGAATAGGAACTAAATAGTGAGAAAACATGATTTTTAAGAGATAGTAGTGGTATTGCATGTTATGTTTCTCCAGAGCCGAGAGTAGTATTACATACTATTTATGTATAATTACTACCAATTAATCATGTTTCTTATCTTAATTGGGAAGCTTGACCGAAAGCCAATCTTTCATCCTCGATTGGCCTGAACTAGGCCATATAAGAGCCAAATAAGGCCTAAATGTGAAAAAAATATGATTTTCAATAGTCAAGAGTGGAATTTTATAGTTTATATGTACAAATATTATCAATTAACTTATTTCTAGTCTTAGTTGAAAACCTTAACTGAAACTTTTGGTCCCGATTTGGCTTGAATTAATCCTTATAAGAGCCGAATAGGGCCTAAACAGGGAGAAAATGTGATTTTCAATAGTCAGGAGAGGTATTACATAATTTATATACACAAACACTATCAATTAAACTTATTTTTAGTCTTAATTGGGAAGTTTCACCATAAGCCAAATTTTCAGCCCCTATTGGCCTAAACTAGGCCTTATAAGAGCCAAATAGGTAACAAACATAGGGAAACGTGATTCTCATAAGTCGGGAGTAGTCTTCATAGTTTCTATATAGAATTACTTTTAATTAACCTTGTTTCTATTATTAATTGCAAAGTTTGACAAAAGTCAAAGTTTCGGCCCTTATTGGCCTGAAGAGGCATCATAATAGCTGAGTTACGGTCCAAACGGTGAGAAAACGGTGATCTCAAGAGCCGAGAATAGTATTACATAGTTTATTTGTGCAATTGCTACAAATTAACATTATTTCTAATCTTAATGGGGAATTTTGACCAAAAGTCAAACTTTTATCCCCGAGTGAGCTAAATTAGGGCATATAAGAGCTGAATTATGGCCCAAACAGGAAGAAAATGTGGTTCTTAAGAGTTAGGAGAGGTATTACATAGTTTCTATATACAAATATTACCAATTAATCTTATTTCTAGCCTTAATTAGGAAGTTTATCTAAAAGTTAAACTTTCAACGCCAATTGGCCTGAACTAGGCCATATAGGAGCCGAAGGAAATAAACATGGGGAAAACATGGTTTTCAAGAGTCGAGAGTAGTATTATATAGTTCTATGTGGTATTACTACTAATTAACCATGTTTCAAGTCTTAATCAAGGAGTTTGAGAAAAAGCCAAACTTTCGGCTCTCATTGGCCTGAACTAGGCCTTATAAGAGGTGAGCATGGTCCAAACGGGAGAAAACATGGTTCTTAAGTACCGGGAGTGGTATTACATAGTTTCGATATATAAATACTATCAATTAACTTTCTAGTCATAATTAGAAAGTTAAATCAAAATTCAAACTTTAAACCCTGATAGGCCTGCACTAGGCCTTATAAGAGCCGAATAGAGAATAAACATAGGGAAAACGTGATTTTCAAAAAGAAAGGGTAGTATTACATAGTTTCTATGTATAATTAATACTAATTAACGTTGTTTTTGGTCTTATTTTAGAAGTTTGACCAAAAGCCAAACTTTTGGCCCTGATTGGATAACTATGCCTTATTAGACCCGAGTAGGACCCAAATGGGGAGAAAATATGGTTCTCAAGAGCTAAGAATAGTATTACATAGTTCTATATACAATTACTACCAATTAACTTTGTTTCTAGTCTATATTAAGAAGTTTGACCAAAAGTCAAACTTTTATCCCCGATTTGCCTGAACTAGGCCATATAAGAGTCGAATAAGGCATAAATGGGAAAAAAAATGTGATTTTCAAGAGCCGAAAGTGGTATTACCTAGTTCTATGTAAAAAAATATCAATTAAACATATTTTTATTCTTAATCTGGAAGTATGACAAAAGCCAAACTTTTAGCCCTGATTAGCCTAAACTAGATCTTATAAGAGCCGAATGTGAACAAATATGCGAAAAACGTGATTCTCAAGAGTGAGGAGTAGTATAACATAGTTTTTATGTACAAATACTATCAATTAAATATATATCAACTCGTAATTGAGAAGTTTGACCACAACTCTTATATCCCCAATTATCCTGAACTAGGCGATATAAGAGCCAAATAGGGACCAAATGGAGAGAAAACATCGTTCTTAAGAGCCGAGAGTGATATTGCATAATTTCTATATATAAATTCTACCAATTAATCTTGTTTCTTGTCTTAATAGGGAAGTTTGATCAAAAATTTAACTTTTTAGCCCCGATTGGCGTAAACTATGCCTTAAAGAGCCAAATAGGGAACAAACATGGGGAAAATGTGATTTTCAAGAGTCGGGAGTAGCATTACAATGTTTTTATGTACAATTACTGCTAATTAACCTTGTTTTGGGTCATAATCTGGAAGTTTGACATAAAGTCAAACTTTCAGCCCCGATTGGCCTGAACTAGACCATATTAGAATCATGTACAAATACTATCAGTTAAACTTATTTCTAATCTTAATTGAAAAGTTTGATCCAAAGCCAAACTTTCTCCCCTTTTGGCCTAAACTAGGTCTTATTGGGGCCGAATAAGGAACAAACATGGGGAGTGACTCTCAAGAGGTAGGAGTTGTATTACATAGTTTCTATGTACAATTACCGCCAACTAAGAAGTTTGAAAAAGTCAAATTTTCAGCCCTGATTAGACTGAACTTGACCTTATATGAGCGAGTAGGGCCAAACAGGGAGAAAACATGGTGCTCAAGAGCCGGGATTAGTATTACATAGTTTCGATGAACAATTCTAACAATTAACCTTGTTTCTAGTCTTAATGGGAAGTTTAACCAAAAGTCAAACGTTCATTCCCGATTGGCCTGAACTAGACCATATAAGAGCCAAATAGGGCCCAAATAGGGAGAAAATATTGTTTTCCAGAGCTGATAGTGGTATTATATTGTTTCTATACACAAAAGCTACCTCTTAACCTTATTTCTAGTTTTAATTGGGAAGTTTTGACCAAAAGTCAAACTCTCAGCCCCGATTGGTTTGACTTAGGCCTTATAAGAGCCGAATAGGGCCTAAAAGGGGAGAAATACGGTTTTCTCGAGTCGTGAGTGGTATTATATAGTTTCTATGTATAAATACTATTAATTAATCTTATTTCTAGTCTTAATTAAAAGTTTGACAAAAATTCAAACTTTCAGCCCTTAATTGGGAAGTTTGACCAAAAGCCAAAATTTCGACCTTGATTGGCCTGAACTAGGCCTTATAAGAGCTGAATAGGGCGTAAAAGGGGAGAAAGCGTGATTTTCATTGGTCGGGAGTGGTGTTACATAGTTTCTATATACAAATAATACCAATTACCCTATTTCTAGTCTTTATTGGGAAAGTTTGACCAAAAGCCAAACTTTCGGCCTTATTGGCCTGAACTAGGCCTTATAAGAACTGAATGGGGAACAAACACGAGGAAACGGGATTTTTATGTGCCAGGAGTAGTATTATATAGTTGTACGTACAATTACTACAAATTTACCTTGTTTCGAGTATTAATTGGGGAGTTTGACCAAAAGTCAAACTTTCACCCCCGATTGGCCTGAACTAGGCCATATCAAGGCCGAGTAGGGCCCAAACAGGAAGAAAACGTGGTTCTCAGGATTCGAAAGTGGTATTACATAGTTTCTATATAATAATACTATCAATTAACCTTATTTATAGTCTTCATTTGAAAGTATGACCAAGAATCAGCCCTGATTGACTTGAACTAGGCCCTATAATAAGAGCCGAATAGGGCTGAAACTCGAAGAAAATATGGTTTTCAAGGGCTATGAGTTTTAATACACAGTTTCTATATACAATTACTATTATTTATCCTTATTTCTAGTCTTAATTGGGAAGTTTGACCAAAAGTCAAACTTAAAGCCTAGATTGGCCTGAAACTAAGCCTCATAAGAAACGAATAGGGCTAATACAGGGGAAAAACGTGATTTTCAAGAGCCGAGATTGGTATTACATAGTTTCTATGTACAAATACTACCAATTAACTTATTTCGAGTCTTCATTGAGAAGTTTGACCAAAATTTATACTTTCAACTTTCAGCTGCGATTGTCTTGAATTAGGCCTTACAAGATCCGAATGGTCCAAAATGGGAAGAACAAACTGTTCTCAATAGCCGGGAGTGGTATTACATAGTTTCTATGTATAAACATTACTAATTAACTTTATTTCTACTCTTAATTAGGATGTTTGTACAAAAGTTAAACTTTTGACCCTGATTGGCCTAAACTTCGCAGTATATAAGAGCCAAATAAGGTCCAAACAAGGAGAAAATATAATTTTCATGAGCCAGTAGTGGAATTACATAGTTTCTATGTAAAAAATACAATCAATTAAACTTATTTCTAATCTTAATTGGAAAGTTTCACTAAAATTCAAACTTTCAACCTCGATTTGGCCTGAACTATGCCTTATAAGAGCCGAAAAAGGCCTAAACGGGGGAAAACATAATTTTCAAGAGTTAGGAGTGGTATTACTTTGTTTCTATGTACAAATACTATCAATTAAGCTTATTTCAAGTTTTAATTTGGAAGTTTCACCAAAAGCCAAATTTTCAGCCCCGATTAGTCTAAACTAAGGCTTATAATAATCCAAATAGGGAAAAAACATGGGGAAAACGTGGTTCTTAAGAGTCGGGAGTGGTTTTTATAGTTTCTATGTACAATTACTTCTAATTAACCTTGTTTCTATTATTAATTATGAAGTTTGACCAAAAGTCAAACTTTCAGCCTTAATTGGCCTGAACTAGGCCTTATAAGAGCTGATTTAGGGCTTAAATGGGGAGAAAATATTGTTATCTAAAGCTGAGAATAGTCTCACATAGTTTCTTTGAGAAATTATTATAAATTACTGTGTTTCTATAGTCTTAATTGGGAAGTTTGACTAAAAGTCAAACTTTCATCCTCGATTGGCCGAAACTAGGGCACATAAGAGCCGAATAGGACCCAAATGGAAAGAAAATGTGGTTCGCAAAAGCCGAGAGTGGTATTACAAAGTTTCTATATACAACTACAGCCAATTAACCTTATTTCTAATCTTAATTAGGAATTAAACCAATTGTCAAACTTTCTTCCCCGTTTGGCCTGAACTAGGCCATATAAGAGCTAAATAGGGCATAAATGGGGTAAAACGTGATTTTTAAGAGTCAGAAGTGGTATTACACAGTTTCTATGTACAAATACTATATCAATTAAACTTATTTCTAGTCTTAATTGAAAATTTTGACCAAAGCTTTTGGTCTCGATTTGGCTTGAATTAGCCTTATAAGAGACGAATAGGGCCTAAACGAGAAGAAACGTGATTTTCAATAGCCGAGAATTGTGATATATAGTTTATATGTACGAATACTATCAATTAATCTTATTTCTAGTCTTAATTGGGAAGTTTCACCAGAAGCCAAATTTTTAGCCCCGATTGGCGTAAACTAAGCCTTAAAGAGCCAAATAGGGAACAAACATGGGGAAAATGTGTTTTCAAGAGTCGGGAGTAGCTTACAATGTTTTTATGTACAATTACTGCTAATTAACCTTATTTTGGGTCATAATCTGGAAGTTTGACATAAAGTCAAACTTTCAGCCCCAATTGGCTTGAACTAGACCATATTAGAATCATGTACAAATACTATCAGTTAAACTTATTTCTAATCTTAATTGAAAAGTTTGATCCAAAGCCAAACTTTCTCCCCTTTTGGCCTAAACTAGGTCTTATTGGGGCCGAATAAGGAACAAACATGGGGAGTGACTCTCAAGAGCTAGGAGTTGTATTACATAGTTTCTATGTACAATTACCGCCAATTAAGAAGTTTGAAAAAAGTCAAATTTTCAGCCCTGATTGGACTGAACTTGACCTTATATGAGCGAGTAGGGCCAAACAGGGAGAAAACATGGTGCTCAAGAGCCGGGATTAGTATTACATAGTTTCGATGAACAATTCTAACAATTAACCTTGTTTCTAGTCTTAATGGGAAGTTTAACCAAAAGTCAAACGTTCATTCCCGATTGGCCTGAACTAGACCATATAAGAGCCAAATAGGGCCCAAATGGGGAGAAAATATTGTTTTCCAGAGCTGATAGTGGTATTATATTATTTCTATGCACAAAAGCAACCTCTTAACCTTATTTCTAGTTTTAATTGGGAAGTTTTGACCAAAAGTCAAACTCTCAGCCCCGATTGGTTTGACTTAGGCCTTATAAGAGCCGAATAGGGCCTAAAATGGGAGAAATACGGTTTTCACGAGTCATGAGTGGTATTATATAGTTTCTATGTATAAATACTATTAATTAATCTTATTTCTAGTCTTAATTAAAAGTTTGACAAAAATTCAAACTTTCAGCCCCTTAATTGGGAAGTTTGACCAAAAGCCAAACTTTCGACCTTGATTGGCCTGAACTAGGCCTTATAAGAGCTGAAGAGGGCGTAAAAGGGGAGAAAGCGTGATTTTCATTGGTCAGGAGTGTTGTTACATAATTTCTATTTACAAAAATTCAAACTTTCAGCCCCGATTGGCCTGATTAGGCCTTCTAAGAGTTGAATATTGCCTAAATGGTGAGAAAATGTTATTTTTAAGAGCCAAGAATGGTATCACGTAGTTTTTTTGTGCAATTACTACAAATTAACCTTGTCTCTAATCTTAATTGAAAATTTTGACCAAAAGTCAAACTTTTATCCCCAAGTTAACTGAACTAGGGCATATAAGAGCCGAATTAGGGTCCAAACAGGAAGAAAATGTGGTTCTCAAGAGCCGGGAGTATTATTACGTAGTTTCGATATACAAATACTACCAATTAATCTTATTTCTAGTCTTAATTAGAAAGTTTATCCAAAAGTCAAACTTTCAGCACCAATTGGCCGAAACTAGGCTTATAAGAGCCGAAGGGAACAAACATGGTAAAAATGTGGTTTTCAAGAGTTGAGAGTAGTATTACATAGTTTCTATATGGTATTACTACTAATTAACCATGTTTCAAGTCTTAATCGGAAAGTTTGACCAAAAGCCAAACTTTCGGCCCTCATTGGCCTGAACTAGGCCTTATAAGAGCGAGTATAGTCCAAATGGGAGAAAACGTGGTTCTTAAGAGCCGAGAGTGGTATTACATAGTTTCTATATATAATTACTACCAATTAACCTTATTTCTAGTCATAATTAGAAAGTTAAATCAAAAGTCAAACATTTAGCCCCGATAGGCTTGCACTAGGCCTTATAAGAGCCGATAGGGAATAAACATGGGAAAAACGTGATTTTCAAGAGCAGAGAGTAGTACTGCATAGTTTCTATGTATAATTAATACTAATTAACGTGGTTTCTGATCTTAATTTGGAAGTTTGATCAAAAGCCAAACTTTCGGGCCAATTAGACTAAACTATGCCTTATAAGAACCGAGTAGGACCCAAATAGGGAGAAAACGTGGTTCTCAAGAGCCGGGAGTAGTATTACATAATTTCTATGTACAATTACTACAAATTAACTTTGTTTCTAGTCTAAATTAAGACGTTTGATAAAAAGTTAAAGAGCCCGATTAGGGCCTAAACGGGGAAAAATATGATTTTCAAGAGCCAGAAGTGGTATTACCTAATTTCTACATAAAAATACTATCAATTAAACTTATTTCTATTTTTAATCAGAAAGTTTGATAAAAAGCCAATCATTTAGCCCTGATTAGTTTAAACTAGACCTTATAAGAGCCGAATAGTGAACAAATATGAGGAAAACATGATTCTCATGAGTGAGCAGTAGTATTATATAGTTTCTATGTACAAATACTATCAATTAAACATATTTCTACTCTTAATTGAGAACTTTGACAAAAGTCAAACTTTCATCACTGATTATCCTGAACTAGGCCATATCAGAGCCGAATATGGTCCAAACGAGGAGAAAACATGGTTCTTAAGACGAGAGTGATATTGCATAATTTCTATATATAAATACTACCAATTAACCTTACTTCTTGTCTGAATTGGGAAGTTTGGTCAAAAATCAAACTTTCAGCCCTGATTGATTAAAATAGGGCTTATAAGAGCCAAAAAGGGAACAAACATGTGAAAACGTGGTTCTCAAGAGCCAAGAGTAGTATTAAATATTTTATATATACGATTACTACTAATTAACCTTGTTTTTAGTCTTAATTAGAAAGTTTGACCAAAAGCCAAACTTTCACCCCTGGTTGGCCTGAACTAGGCCTTATAAGAGCCGAATAGGGCCTAAAAGGGGACAAAACGTGATTTTCATTGGCCGGGAGTGGTATTACATAGTTTTTATATATAAATAATACCAATTACCCTTATTTTTAGTCTTTATTGGGAAGTTGACCCAAAGCCAAGCTTTCAGCCCTAATTGGCCTGAACTGGGCCTTATAAGAGCCGAATAGGGAGCAGACACGGGGAAAACGTGATTTTCATGTACTAGGAGTTGTATTATATAGTTGTACATATAATTACTATAAATTTACCTTGTTTCTAGTCTTAATTAGGAAGTTTGACCAAAAGTCAAACTTTCACCCCTGGTTGGCCTGAGCTAGGCCATATCAGGGCCGAATAGGGCCCAAACAGGTAGAAAATATGGTTCTCATGATCCAAGAGTGGTGTTACATAGTTTCTATATACTAATACTATCAATTAAACTTATTTATAGTCTTAATTTGAAAGTTTGACCAAAAATCAGCCCCGATTGACCTGAAATAGGCCCTATAATAAGAGCCGAATAGGGACGAAACGAGAAGAAATATGGTTTTCAAGATCCGTGAGTTTTATTACATAGTTTCTATATACAATTACTATTAATTATCCTTATTTCTAGTCTTAATCTGGAAGTTTGACCAAAACTTAAAGTAGATTGGCCTGAAACTAAGCCTCATTAGAGCGATAGGGCCAAACGGGAAAAAAAAACGTGATTTTCAAGAGCCGAGACTGGTATTATATAGTTTTTATGTGCAAATACTACCAATTAACCTTATTTCATGCTTTTATTGATAAGTTTGACTAAAAGTCAAATTTTCAAACGCATTGTCTTGAATTAGGCCTTACAAGAGGCGAATGGGCCAAACTGGGAAGAACAAACTGTTCTCAATAGCCTGTAGTGGTATTACATATTTTATATGTATAAACATTACTAATTAACCTTATTTCTAGTTTAAATTAGGATGTTTATACGAATGTCAAACTTTCAATCCTGATTGGCCTGAACTTAGCAATATATAAGTGCCAATAAGGCCCAAATATGGAGAAAATATGATTTTCAAGAGCCATGAATAGAATTACATAGTTTCTATGTAAAAAATATTATCAATTAAACTTATTCTAGTCTTAATTGGAAAGTTTCACTAAAAGACAAACTTTCAACCCCGATTTGACCTAAACTATGCCTTATAAGAGCCAAGTAAGGCTTAAACAAGGAGAAGACATGATTTCAAGAGTCGGGAGTGGTATTACATTGTTTCTATGTACAAATTCTACTATTTAACTTTATTTCTAGTTTTAAATGGGAAGTTTGACCAAAAATAAAACTTTCAGCATCAATTGGCTTGGCTCGGCCTTATAAGAGCCGAATAGAGAATAAAAATGGGAAAACGTGATTATCAAGAGATGAGAGTAGTATTACATAGTTTCCATGTACAATTACTTCCAATTAACCTTGTTTCTAGTCTTAAATAGGAGTTTGACCAGAAGTCAAACTTTCATCCCGATTGGCCTGAACTAGGCCATATAAGAGCCGAATAGGGCCTAAACTGGATGAAAACATGAATTTCAAGAGTCGGGAGTGGTATTACATAGTTTCGATATACAAATACAATCACTTAAACATATTTTAGTCTTAATTGAGAAGCAAGATCAAAAGCCAAACTTGCAACCCGATTGACCTCAACAAGGCCTTATAGGAGCCGAATAGGGAACAAACATAGGGAAAACTTGGTTCTCAAGAGTTGGGAGTAGTATTACAAGTTTCCATTTACTAATATTATTAATAAACTAATTTTAGTCTTAATTAAAAACTTTGTCCAAAAGCCAAACTTTCAGCCCCAATTGGCCTAAACTAGGCCTTATAGGTGTAGAATATGGAACAATATGGGGAAAAGTGATTCTCAAGAGTAGAGAGCAGTGTTACATAGTTTTTATATACAATTACTTCCAATTAACCTTATTTCAAGTATTAATGGGAAGTTTGGCAAACAGATAAACTTTCGGCCAGATTGGCCTGCACCTCCGCCTTATAAGAACCGAGTAGGGCTCACACAGGGAGAAAAACGTGGTTCTAAAGAGCTGGGAGTATTATTACATAGTTTTTATGTATAATTACTACCAATTAATCTTGTTTCTAGTTTTAATTGGGAAGTTTGACCAAAAGTTAAACTTTCATCCCCATTAACTAAAAGAAGGCCATATAGAGCCAAATTGGGCCCAAACGGGGAGAAAATGTGGCTCTTAAGAGCCGAGAGTGGTATTACATAATTTTTATGTACAAATACTACCAGTTAACCTTATTTTTAGTTTTAATTAGAAATTTGAAGCAAAGTTAAATTTTCAACCCCGATTGGTCTGAATTAGGCCTTATAAGAGATGAATAGGGCCTAAATTGGAGAAAATATGATTTTCAAGAGCAATGAGTGGTATTACATAGTTTTATGTATAAATGCTACCAATTAACCTTGCTTCTAGTCTTAAATTGTAAGTTTGACCAAAAGTCAAATTTTCAGCCCCGATTAGCCTGAATTAAGCCTTATAAGAGCCGAATGGGTCTAAACAGGGAGGAAAAAGTGATTTTCAAGAGCCAGGAGTGGTATTACATAGTTTCGATGTACAAATACTATCAATTAAATTTTTTTCTACTTAATTTGGAAGTTTGTACAAAAGCCAACCTTTCAACTTTGATTGGCCTTAACAAGGCCTTATAAGAGCCGAATATAGAACAAACATTGGAAAAACTTGGTTCTCAAGAGTCGGGAGTTGTATTACATAGTTTCCATATGCAAATAATAATAATTAAATTTATTTCTAGTTTTAATTAGAAAGTTTGGCCAAAAGCCAAACTTTCAACCCCGATTGGTCTGAATTATGCCTTATAGGAGCCGAATAGGGTATATACATGGGGAAAGAGTGGTTCTCAAGAGTTGGGAGTAGTATTACTTAGTCTCTATGTATAATTTCTTCCAATGAACCTTGTTTCTTGGGAAGTTTGACAAAAAAAGTCAAACTTTCAGCCCGATTGGTCTGAAGTAGGCCTTATAAGAGCCGAGTAGGGCCCACACGGGGGGAAAACGTGTTCTCAAGAGCCGGGAGTAGTATTACATAGTTTCTACCAATTAACCTTGTTTCTAATCTTAATTGGGAATTTTGACATAAAAGTCAAACTTTTCATTCCCGATTGGCCTAAAGTAGGCGATAAAAGAGCCAAATATGGCCCAAATGGGAGAAGATGTGGTTCTCAAGAGCCAAGTGTGGTATTACATAGTTTATATGTGCAAATACTACCAATTAACCTTATTTTTAGTCTTAATTGGAAGTTTCACCTAAAGTCAAATTTTCAGCCTCTATGGTCTGAATTAGGCCTCATAAGAGATGAATTGGGCATAAATGGAGAGAAAACGTAATTTTCAAGAAGCAAAAGTGGTATTATATAATTTCTATGTATAAATACTCTCAATTAACCTTTTTTCTATTCTTAATTGGCAAGTTTGACAAAAAGTCAAACTTTCAACCCCTATTAGCCTGAATTAGGCCTTATAAGAGTCGAATGGGCCTAAACAAGTAGAAAACGTGATATTTAATAGCCATAAGGGATATTACATAGTTTCTATATATAAGTATTACCAATTAACCTTGTTTGTAGTCTTAATGGGAAGTTTGATCAAAAGCCAAGTTTCAGCCCCGATTGGACTAAACTTGGCCTTATAAGAGCCGAATAGGGAACAAACATGGGGAAAACGTGGTTCTCAAGAGCCAAAAATAGTATTACATAGTTTGTATGTCTAATAATTTTCAATTAACCTTGTTTCTAGTATTAATTGAGAAGTTTGACGAAAAGTCAAACTTTCTGCCCTGATTGGCCTGAACAAGCCCCTATAAAACCTAAGCAGGGCCTAAACATGGAGACAACATGGTTATCAAGATACGAGAATAGTATAATATGCTTTCTATGTATAAATAATACCAATTAACTCTACTTCTTGCCTTAATTGGGAAGTTTGACCAAAAGTCTAACTTTCAGCCACTATTGACACCGATTAAACTAAACTAGGCCGTAAAAAGCCGAAAAGGGTCTAAACGGGAGAAAACATGGTTTTCAAGAGCCATGAGTGATATTATATTGTTTCTATGTACAAATATTACAAATTAATCGTATTTCTAATCTTATTCAGTAAATTTAACCAAAAGTCAAACTTTCAATCCAAATTAGCCAGATTAGGCCATATAAAAGTCGAATACCCAAAACGGGAGAAAACGAGGTTCTCAGAGCCGGGAGTGATATTACATAATTTCTATGTATATATACTGTTAATTAACCTTTATTTCTAGTTTTAGTTTAAAAGTTTGACCAAAAGTCAAACTTTCAGCCCCGATTAACCAGCTAGATAATAAACGTGGGAAAACGTGGTTATCAAGAGATGAAAGTCGTATTACATAGTTTCTATGTATAATTACTACCAATTAGCCTTATTTCTAGTCTTAAATGAGAAGTTTGATCAAAAGTCAAATTTTCAACCCCGATTGGCCTGAACTAAGGCCATATAAGAGCCGAATAGGGCCTAAACAAGGAGAAAATGTGATATTGAAGAGCCGGGAGTAGTATTAAATAGTTTCTATGTAAAACATACTATCAATTAGACTTATTTCTAGTCTTAATTAGAAAATTTGACGAAGAGTCAAACTTTTAGCCCCGATTTGGCCTACTATCCATTTTAATTAGAAAGTTTCGAGAGTAGTATTACTTAATTTTTAATTTACAAATACTATTAATTAAACTTATTTCTAGTTTTAATTGGAAAGTTTGACCAAAAGCCAAACTTTCAGCCCGATTGGCCTAAACTAGGCCTTATAGGAGCCGAATAGCGAACAAAGATGGGTAAAAAGTAGTTCATAAGAGTCGGGGGTAGTATTACATAGTTTCTATGTACAATTACTTCCAATTAACCTTTTTTTAGTATTAATTGGGAAGTTTGACAAAAAGTCAAATTTTCAGCCCAATTGGATTGAAACTTTGTAATACTACTCTCGGATCTTGAGACCACATTTTCTCCCTGCGTGAGCCCTACTCGGCTCTTATAAGTCTCAATTAGAAAGTTTGACCAAAAGTCAAATTTTCATCCCCGATTGGCCAGAAGAGACCATATAAGAGCCCAATATGGCCAAAACGGGGAGACAATATGGTCCTCAAGAGCCGAGAGTGGTATTACATAGTTTCTATGTACAAATACTAAATTAACCTTATTTCCAGTCTTAATTGAAATTTTGACAAAAGTCAAATTTTCAGCCTTGGTGGGTATGAACTAAGCCTTATAAGAGAAGAGTAGGGCCTAAATGGGAGAAAATATGATTTTCAAGAACCATGGTATTACATAGTTTTATGTATAAATACCAGCAAATAACCTTGTTTCTGGTCTTAATTGGGAAGTTTGACCAAAAGTCAAATTTTAGCCTCGATGAATTAGGCCTTATAAGAGCCGAATAGGCCTAAATGGGGAGAAAACATGATTCTTTATAGCTGGAAAGGGTATTACATAGTTTCTATATATAATACCACCGATTAACTTGTTTATAGTCTTAATTGGGAAGTTTGATCAAAAGCCAAGCTTTCATCTCGATGGCCTCAATAAGGCCTTATAAGAACCGAATAGGGAACAAATGTGGGAAAACTTGGTTCTCAAAAGTCGAGAGTAGTATTACATAGTTTCCATGTACAAATACAATTATTTTAACTTATTTCATGTTTTAATTTGAAAGTTTGACCAAAAGCCAAACTTTCAGTCTAGATTCGCCTAAACTATGCCTCATTGGAGCCAAATAGGGAACAAACATGGCTAAAAGGTGATTCCAAGAGTCGAGAGTAGTATTTCATAGTTTCTATATAAAATTACTTCCAATTAACCTTGTTTCTAGTATTATTGGGAAGTTTGACAAAAAGTCAAACTTTCAGCCTGATTAGCTTGAGCTTAAACCTTGTAAGAACCAAGTAGGGCCCACCGGGGAGAAAACATGGTTCTCAAGAGCTGGTAGTAATATTACATAGTTTCTATGTACAATTACTACCAATTAACCTTGTTTCTAGTCTTAATTGGGAAGTTTGACCGAAAGTCAAACTTTCATACCTAATTGGCCTGAAGTAGGCCATATAAGAGCAAAATAGGGCTCAAACAGTGAGAAAACATGATTCTCAAGAGCCGAGTTTGGTATTACATAGTTTCAATATACAAATACTACCAATTAACCTTACTTCTGGTGTTAATTGGAAGTTTGGCCAAAAGACAAATTTTAGCCCGATTGGTCTGAACTATGCCTTATAAGAGACGAGCAGGGCCTAAATGAAACAAAAGTACAGCTTGCAACCTCGATTGGTCTGAACTAGGCCTTATTAGAGACGAATAGGGCCTAAATGGGAGAAAAATATGATTTTCAAGAACGCGAGTGGTATTATATCATTCTATGTATAAATACTACCAATTAACCTTGTTTCTAGTCTTAATTGGCAAGTTTGACCAAAAGTCATACTTTTAGCCCCGTTGGCCTGAATTAGGTCTTATAAGAGCCGAATGGGCTTAAACGAGAAGAAAATGTGCTTTCAAGAACCATAAGGGATATTATAAGTTTTTATGTATAAATACTATCAATTAATCTTGTTTTTAGTCTTAATTGGAAAGTTTGATCAAAAGCCAAATTTTAGCCCCGATGGACTAAACTAGGCCTTATAAGAGCCAAATAGGGAACAAATATAGAGAAAACATGATTCTCAAGAGCCAGGAGTAGAATGCTAGTTTCTTGCATAATTACTTTCAATTAACCTTGTTTCTAGTGTTAATTGGGAAGTTTGACCAAAAGTCAAACTTTCAGTCCTGATTGGCCTGAAAAAGGCCCTATAAAAGCTAAATAGGGCCTAAACGAGGAGAAATGTAGTTCTCATGATAGGGGAGTAGTATTACATACTTTTAAAGTACAAATAATATCAATTAACCCTATTTCTAGCCTTAATTGGAAATATAATCAAAAATCAAACTTTTAGCCTCGATTGGTCCGCACTAGGCCTTCAAGAGCTGAAAAGGGCCTAAATGGGGGAAAACACTGTTTTTAACAGTTGTAAGTGATATTACATATTTCTATATACAAATACTACCAATTAACCTTTTTTAATCTTAATTGGTAAATTGACCAAAAGTCAAACTTCCATCACGATTGGCCTGAACTAGCCATATTAAGCCGGGAAAGGGGCCAAATGGGGAGAAAAAGTGGTTCTAAGAACAAAAGTGGTATTACACTTAACCTTATTTTTAATTTTAATTGAGAAGTTTAACCAAAAGTTAAACTTCTGCCCCGATTGGCCTCGCAAGGCCTTATAAGTGCCGAATAGGGAATAAATATGAGAAAACGTGATTACCATGAGACGAGAGTAGTATTACATAGTTTCTATGTATAATTACTACCAATTAATCCTGCTTCTAATCTTAATTGAGAAGTTTGACCAAGATGCAAACTTTCATCCCTGATTGGTATGAACTAGGCCATATAAGAGTCGAATAGGACCTAAAACTGGGAGAAATATGGTATTCAAGAGCCGAGAGTGGCATTACATAGTTTCTATATACAAATACTATCAATTAAACTTATTTCTAATCTTAATTGGATGGTTTGATCAAGAGTCAAACTTTCAACCATGATTTGGCCTGAACTAGGCTTTATAAGGCCAGATAAGGCCTAAAAGGGAGGAAAACGTGATTTTTAAGAGCCTGGAGTGGTATAAATAGTTTTGATGTACAAATACTATCAATTAAATTATTTTTAGTCAAAAGCCAAGCTTTCAACCTGATTGGCCTCAATAAGGCCTTTCTTATAAGTCCCGAATAGGGAACAAACATGGGAAAAAACTTGGTTCTCAAGAGTCGGTAGTAGTATTACATAGTTTTCATATACATATACAAATTAAACTTATTTCGAGTCTTAATTGGAAAGTTTGATCAGAAGCCGAACTTTCAGCCCCGATTGGCCTTAACTGAATAGGGAAGAACATAGGAAAACAAAGTGGTTTTCAAGAGTTGGGAGTAGTATTTCATAGTTTTTATGTACAATTACTTTCAATTAATCTTATTTCTAGTATTTTTTTAGGAAGTTTGACAAAAAGTCAAACTTTCAACACTGATTGGCCTAAACTAGGCCTAAGGCCCACACAGAGAGAAAA
>JAVJIF010004559.1:0-121913 GCA_038442645.1 Agave tequilana
CCCCAGGCGAGAGTAGTACCAATACCAAGTGGCGAAGCAGGTGAGTACAAGTATGCATATAACAAATGATATCAAGTAAGAAATACTCAGGGGACAGATAGGTTAGAGCAGATATGAACAGGTGTGGCATAATAATCATAAGACAGGAAATTCGAATAAAACCAAGGACGAGTAAATCTGATTGTATGGTTTTAGATCACGGTTCTATGAGACTAGTACATCGAAGGAATAATCCAAACAAGGAAACCCTCATCTATATACCTTTATCTCATATCATCGTAATCTAAGCACATACAACCTGAGTTACAAGGTGGTCATAACATAATACTCATAAAACAGGAAATCCGATATAAAGTCCGGAACAAGTAATTATGGTAAGGCACATCACAGGTTCATAGCCGTTTAAGTTGCAGGCTTTAGTATGCGTCCCATTCCACATACCTCTACTTACAACTTAAAGAGCCGGTTATTACGACACTTTATTATTACTCGTCTTACCCTGATATCTAGCTATGTGAACTAGCGTCCCAACGCACATAGATCCATATCCGAGTAAAACAAGGTTGTTATTGGAAACTAGCGGGGGTATCAACGAACTATGTTTACAGTGGGTCCCGTACATACCCGGGACCACGGCCCATGATTGTTCCGTTGCATGGTGACGGAAACCAGCCGCAAGGCTAACAGGAGGGACTTATGTATGCCCTTATCATGATGGTACCAGTAATGAGGGAGCCAGCTCTTCCCTCGGTCCCCTGGAGGCCCACAGGTCAGACCGGAACATGTAGTTGCACAACATTCCTAAAAGCCACTGTAAACACGAACACATATTGATATCCGCATGTTTCCCCCGACCCAATACAAGTGGTCCTTTTTAGGATTCATTAGTTTAATTATCACTTTACGGGAATAACTGGAACAGGACATGATCAGGAAATCAGGAGTACATAAGTACTATATAGTCAGGTCACAGCATATAAAGCAGGAATACAAGTCACTGATCATGATACAGGATAATAAAGTAAAGTTCCCGTAAAGGTGATAATCACAAGTCAAGTTATCATGCTGGGTGTTAAGTGATAGCATGACAGAATGATGATATTTAATAAACAACCAAGCATATCAAAGGATTGATAATAGTCAGGTTAAGTCATGGCATAACAAAAAGGGTCTTGCCAAGTAGTGGCATGCCAGGTAGTAGATGATAACCAATCAGTTGGCAAGTGATATACATGTGTTAAATAGAAACATGTAACTGACGGTCTGAGTAATAGCAAGTGGTAACATGGAAGTGACTCAAAGTCCAACGACCACGAAGGGTCGGCCACGCATGGTATACGATAAAGAAGCAAGCATATCATAAGCATGGCACAAGTAAAAAATGAAGCTACCATAATACAAGCAATTACAGGGCGATACATGAATATGGAAATAAGAAGTGAAATACTTATCGTCCCGACGAAATGGGAAATTCAAATAGAGACGAGAGAAGAGCGAGACAACTCGCCTAAATCACCGAAAAGCCGAAAGGTCCGAAATCCACGGAACTCGGGGATGCGCCATAATACATGATATAAATATGTAGAGTGAAGAGGAGAGAGAAAGAGAGAAGGGAAGATGATGTTTGCCAAGAGACAAGTCAAGTAGTACCAATATGTGATGTAAGTCTAGAGGATAAGGTTCCTATTCAAGAAAGAAATCAACCATAACAGACAGCTAAAGTTAGTCGACTAGGTGGAAAGGGTAGTCGACTAATAGAGGGGTTAGTCGACTAACAGTCTGGTATAGTCGACTAAAACTGGGTTCCAGAGAGTTGGGTTCTGGTTTCAGGAAAAGTTAGTCGACTAGGATGGAAAGAGTAGTCGACTAACAATGATTTCAAGTCGACTAACAGACACTCTAAGTCGACTAAAACTGTGTAACAGAGAGTTGGGTTTCTGATTCAGAAAAGTTAGTCGACTAGGGTCAAGGGAGTAGTCGACTAATAGAGGTTTCCAGTCGACTAATAAATAACCTAAGTCGACTAAAACTGTGTTCTAGAAAAGGTGTTTCAACTAAGGGTTTCAAGTCGACTAGTCCTTAGGTCAAGTCGACTAATCGACTGGAAACAGCACACAGAACAGATTTGTGATGGTTTTGTTTGATGTCAACTAATCATGATTTGAAGACCTAAGTATACATGATATGAAAACATAATTATACTAAGAATTAATCAAATCTTGGTGAAGAAGAACACTCACCAAAAAGAGTACAAGGTGATGGAGTGATGGTGGTAGTGATGGAAGTTGATGATGAAGAAGAAGGTGGGATTAGTGGTTTTGTTGTTGGTGTTGGTGAGAAGAAGTGGTGGCCGGAATTCGGGGGTCTCTCGCCGGCGTCGTGGTGGCCGGAGGCGCCGGCGGAGGTGGTGGAGGTGAAGGAGATGTTGGAGTTAGGGTTTTGGTGAAGAGAAGAAAGAGAAAGATGGAGTGAAAATGAATAAAGAAAGGAGAAGGAAAAGTATTTATAGGTTTTAGATTTTGTGAAGGAGGTGCAAATAATTAAAAGAGAGGGGGGTTTTTGTAAAGTGGGGAGGTGAGGTGTCTCTCCTAGCCACACTTGGCTGGCCAAGGTGAGGGGTGAGGTGGAGGGTGAGGTGGAGATATTTGTGGTGGAAGTAATTGGAAGATTAGAGAAGGAATTGGAAGTTGTAAAAGTTTGGGGAAAACTTAGGGTGGAAGGAAAGAAAGAAAATAGGAAAAGGAAAAGAAAATGGAAAAGGGAAATTATTCTCTTGGAAGAGAAAATGAAAAATAGTGAAAGTGGCGGATTCCCGGGATTCGGTTGCGGATGCGGAAATCTTTCGGGAAAATACCGGAATCGTCCGAAATTCAAGTATCTCGGAACGACCCGAAATAATTATCAAAAATCAAGAATATTAATCTAAGAATTATAGTGAAATCCGTTTTAAGAAATACTTTACAGTTTTAAAACTAAAAATCCCGGAATCAGCTAGCTACCGACTCCGGTGGAATTTTCATAAATTCATAAAATCCTCAGAAAAGTATTTAGGTAGAAAATATGATTTTAAGAAATAATGTCTAAAGGAACTTTTAGAAATTCTAAACCGTTTGTAAACTAAAAATCCGGGAATCGGTCAGCAGCACTGGCCGACACCGGTTTTGAAGATATTTAATTAAATTCAAGAAAATTCCAGAAAATCATATAAATCTAAAATATAGGAAAATAATATTTGAAACTGAAATCGGTCAAATCTAATTACCGAAAAGATCAAATCAAGTAATACATTAGGATCGGGTCTTCGGTTCAGACTAGGGCTGACTCCGAGTCCACGAATCCAAATTTAAGACAAAACAATCATATAAACAATTCATAATACAAAATAAGTACATAAGGTAAATCGAAAAATACGATCAAAAATCTGAATACGCAACTAAGTACGTATTCCGGGAGCGGGGTGTTACAGCTTCTAAGCCCAACATAAGTCTTCGACAACTCATCATGCTGAGGGGAATAGCATGGCTAGCCCAATTCAAACGGTAGTTAGTAAAGGCACCTCAAATCCGTTGATAGCTGAGGGTTTGCTAAAAATCCTAAGTGGACTTAGTTCCACTCTCTCTCCTCCAAAATCCCTTACCAATTCTCATACACAGAATGGTAGGTCCACAAAATACAATCATTGCTACGTTAACACTATACCTCTGGTAATGAAAATTTTCAGTACTCCCTATCGAGTACAAACCGTACTTGTCAACTCTATATGGAGTAGCAAGCCTTCAAATTGGTCAGTTAACACTACACCTCTGGCATTTCAAACTTCACTTGTCAATTCTCATCAATAGAATGACAAGTCTTCAAAATTTGCTCATATCGCAAGTCAATCACTGTCAAGTTAAAATTACACCTCTGACATTTTTAAATTTCACTTGTCACTTCTCATCAGTAGAATGGCAGGTCCTCAAATTGCTCCCATCACGAGTCAGTTTCTGTCAAGTTAATACCACACCTCTGACAAATTACTGTTAAGTTTAACATTACACTTCTAACAGTAATCAAGCCGCTGCCAAGTTCAATATTAAACCTCTAACAGTCATTTTCCCTCAGACTTCCATATCGAAGCTGAAATGAACGATGCTAAGTTTAACACTACACCTCTAGCGTCTAAGTCATTACTAAGTTCAACAATACACTTATGGCCATGACTTTTCCTCGGACTTCCTTGTCAAAGTCGAGATGACCAATGCCAAGTTCAAAATTATACCTCTAGCATTACCCTCGCTGCCAAGTTTAACATTACACCTATGACAGTGACACTTTTAGTTTTCCCAAACAAAGCTGAAATACTTTTGAGTTAAGTTAATATCACACCTCTGACTCACACCCTTGTCAAGTGAACATCACATTTCTGACGAGACCTAATTCAACCCGTTAAGTTAATATCACACCTCTAACGGTAAAGATTTTCCTAGATCCCCCGCGAATCTAGTCCCACTTGTTATTCTTGTCAACGGAATAACAAGTCCACCTAAAAATATTGTTAGGTTAACATTACACCGTTAACAGTGTTTTCATTAAAACCCCAGCTGGTCTTAATCAAGTTAATCCTAAACCTCTGATAAAAACTCATCCTCCCTGGGGGTACAAGTTCCACTTGTCATTCTCATTTATAGACTGGCAGGTCCACAAGAATTATCTTACCTCTGTCAAGTTAATATCACACCTCTGACAGCATTGTTAAATTTCCTGAAACAGGATTTTTTCTACAAACTTTGACTCGTCAAGTCAAAGATCCTTTACTTCTATTCATCTGATTTCAATACAAAAAAGGAATTCAAGACAATAGAAGAAGACAAGGAAAAAGTGTCGCTTTTATTTATACATGAAAGTGACACAAGACGCTCTCTTATACAATAAGATTGAGTGTTACAATACAGGAGTACAAAGAAGTCTCTCTCTCAGTAAAAGGCTGCACTCACTCCTTAAAGTATGCTCACCATTCCAAGTACAAGATGTTTGGAAGGGCGCCAAAGAAGGGCTGAGCACTATGATGACGATCGGAGGCTGATTACGTCACCATGCATGACGTAAACATCAAAGGAGCCCATCGTTGACCAAGAACAGTGGTGTTTCTTGAGGTTGAAATGCAGCAGAACCTTCTGATCTCACCTGACTAACTGGTGCAGGCCATGATCCTTCGTTGATGAACATCTCTACCCTCAGAAAGTCATCTAATGAATATGGACTTTTCGTCGATGTCACTTCTGGGGTAAGATTGGTGAAGGGAGGATTCGAGACCTTACAGGTGACGTCCTCTTTCCAATGACCTGCAAGAGGACCATACCCACCACCATATCCACCGCCATACCACTGTGATCATGGCGAACACAGAAGCATGACTGGTGCATCGTGTCCAATGAGGTCTCGGCGGATGTCAAATCCTCGTCTCCCGCAAACAGGGGCCATGACTTCTCCTCCAAGGGTCGACCATCGAACAAGTTCGCTGGCCGATATATTCTCCCAAGGGCCCAGCGAATATGCGAAAGGATGATTGAGGCTACCTGCGAGAAGTAAAAACCAGAAGGTTAGAATCCTGAAACAGAAAGACTGAAAGGCAGACGCAGTTATAGCTATAGACTTCAGACGCAGGAATGACCCACGCAGAAAGTCAAAATTCTATTGCAACAAAACAGACGCGATCAAAGTTGTGAACTTCGAATACACACAGATTTGAACGCAGTCTACTTTTAGACCCGCGTCTAAAATATGAGACGCGAAGAGAATCAGACGCGAAAGTTACCACATCCTTGTTTGATAAACAGGGGTTGCTACATTCAAGTCTGAAGCCTTCGGCCTGAATTAAAATTCTTCAAAGAGAATCAGACGCAAAATTGCCACATCCTTGTTTGATAAACAAGGGTTGATACATTCAAGTCTGAAGCCTTCAGCCTGAGTTAAAGTTCTTCTAAGTCAACAGCCTCAAACGCGAGCTCTATATGTAAAGCTCGCGGTCCAGGTGCAAAGTCCATTACACTTGTGTCCAGAAGATTTTGAGTCAGAGTTCAGGCTCAATCAACTCGCACTTCATCAGGAAGTCTAAAAGGCGCAACTTCCAAATAATGGGCGCACCAGTCAGACTTCAAGAGAAGGTCAAGAAGATGAATCTCTTCAAGGGACAGCAAAACTGAAACTCAGTTGGGCTGAATATTTCATGGCGGACAAGTAATTCCTACCCACAGAATAACCCTTTAAAGGTTGAACTTTCTGCATCAAGGCGCGGATTAAAAGGTACTCAAAAGACGCTTTTTGATCTTGAAATCACTTGACAGTGATAATCTTCTGGAGGCATGAAAGCTTTGGGTCGTCATCGTCCATGGGGGCAAATCCCATTGAAGGAAGAAGATGAAGCCCCTCAGAGCGCCTGCTCTCGAGGGAAAACAGTCTAAGTAATGGACTGTTAAGGAGGTGAGGCCTATTTATAGGCAACCCATAAAGCCTGTAATTAATGGCGCACTAATCAGAGCCATCGGCCTTAATTCCCACACGAATGTCAAAGCCCAATGAAGGGCTGACGCGTGGATTGTCGCTTCGGGAAGCGGCGAGGACGCAAGCCTCCAACCGTCAACGCCGACTTGGCATTTAAAGACATTAATGTCTAAGCTCAATGAAGGGCTGACGCGTGGATTGCCGCTTCGGGAAACATCGGAGGACACGAGTTCCCAATCGTCAACGCCGACTTGACATTTAAAGATCTAACAAGATCTTTAAGACGAGCTGCATGTAACGCTTGGGAGGTTGCATCAAACGCAGACCCAAAGGTCGCGTCCTGAAACCCGCGTCCCTTTGTGAACTTGAAGGCGGCGTTCTTCTCATTCCTGTTAAGAGATCCGTGACCGCGTCTCTTGGAGTGGTTCAAAGCCGCGTCCCCTCGGCAAATGGGGCCCATTTAGAGGTTGCGTCCTGAGTCCGCATCAACTTGAAAGCTGCGTTCTGAAGCTTGCGTCCTCAACAGAGAAGACCTATGTCATTCACGGGAGCCCAGAACTGCGTCTCCATTGCGAGATGACAGTTGTGTCTTTATCATAAACTCAATATAGCTTGAGTTTGTGCCTTATCAAGGGACCAGAGCCTCATCTCTACTGAGCCAGTGCCGCGTCCCCATCAACTAGCTGAGATCCATGCGTCAGTCTTGAGGAGCCCAAGACCGCGTCCCCACTACATTCTGAATTCTGCATCCTGACAGAATTAAGGGCCGCGTCCAGGGGTCCGCGTCCTTCCATAATCATAGCTGCATCTTATCAAAAAGGAGATTCCGCGCGTCTTCATGGCGTCTCCATTAGCGGGTTAGAGACGCATTTTCCAAGACCACGTCTCCATTATAAATCAGAACCGCATTTTGGCTCAAGGACTCAGTTCACCCTGAGTCTATGGCCAGCTAAAGACTACAGTCAAGAGCTGCAATTATAAAATTGAGTTCTCATCCACAGCAAAAAAAAAACTTGAAATGGAGCAAAGTTCTGGAAACTCTTATTATTTGATTCAAAAATGGTAAAAGTAATACAGACACTCTTGACAAGCAGAACAAAAAAAAAGGGAAGGAAGGAGGCTAATAATCTTGCTTCGCAAAGAACGGATTTGTTCTCGGAGACGATGCATCTCGTGCTGACGTGTCTTCTCAGCCTCCATTAGAGCTTGGACTCGCAAACTCCTCCTCAGACAAAAACCTCTTCGCAGCTAGTTGTGCTTGAAGAGACTCCAGTCTGGAGGAATGAGCAGAAAGGTTCTCTTTAGCCTGTATCTTGGCAGTTTCCAGTTCCTCCAGCCTCTTCCTAGCAGCGGCAAGCTTCTGCTCATTGATTTCAATCAAGGCTTCTGCCTTGGCTATGGTAGCTCGAGCTGTGGCAATAACCTGCTCTACGCTCTGTATGACGATTTCAGATTCCTTCGAATCGCCAATCAGCCTTTGGTGGTTAGCCTGGAAATGCTGGAGATGGCGGGCTCTTCAGATATTTGTTCCTCCATCTCCTTTCGCTCATGGTCTTGAGCAGCAAGAAGCTTATCCAGAGTTGCCCAGCCTCGTCTACTGAACCAGCATTTTCCAGGGACTTGAACTCTTTCAGGTAGCTTTCCAGCTGCTCCACCAGCATCAGGCATGCCCTAGCCTGCGAAGGACCCCCAGTATGACCAATGTTCTCGATCTGGTTTTCGAGAAGTATTCGGGCAAACTCGAAAGAGCTACCCTCAGAAAGGATGAGGTCAATGCATGATCGCATGGAAGAAAAAAACTGCTGCACCATTTGATGTGCCAGCTCTTCCATGATATCATTAGCTGGAGAGAGCTCTGCTGATGAACTCCCAGATCCCCTTTCCATCACAGGGCGAGAGACGGGAACCGGTTCATCTTGCACAGGAGGGATGTCGACGACAGGTTCGTCAGAAGCTGAGATGGTCGCCGACACTTCTGGGGCGGTTATTGTCGTAGCAGCCTCCACGGCGACTGAAATAACAGCAAACCTGACCTCATCGGGTTCCCTGGTCGAGGTCTGAACTGTACTGCCTTCTGCGTCAACGTTTGCTTCCGGGGCGGCTATTGTTGTAGCAGCCTCCACTGCAATTGGAGTGACAGCAAACTCTGCGACATCGGGTTCCCCGGTCGAGGTCTGAACTGTACTGCCTTCTGCGTCAACGTTTGCCGCAAGATCCTCTACCTGAGCTCCCTCAGCACTCTCTGCAAATTACCAAAACATCAATCATGACAACAAAAAGGAGAAAATTCAATGCGTGAATATCCTCTTACCAAGCTGAGGCTCTGAGGACGGTGAATTCCTGGACAGATCTTGCAAGGTTGAAACCTCCCTCTCTTGAGGCCTTTCGGTAGTAGGAGCCTCAAGGCCCTCCTGCTGGGCCAACTCTTGTATCATTTCCTCGATATGGGAGGAAGTTGCAGCCTCACAGTCAACAGCCAGCCCTATAACACAAAGTTAAAAGGAAATGTCAGGACCTTTCCCTAGCTAAAAGGGAAGCCGTGTCAAAAAGGCAACGAGAGTACCTTCAGTAGCAGTGATTGTTGCTATTGGTGAAACCGTCACAGGGTCACACCCTTGTATCTCTTCCTCCGAAATATGTGAGAATTTACTCGTATCTGGAAGGGCGGGTTCATCGCCAAATCGACTTCATCGCCAGAATAATATTCATGCTCTCCGGACGACGAAGACGATAGTTCAACACAAGAAGTCTCGACAATCGAGACCTTGCCACCAAGTACCCCAGTAGTAGGGCTGGGATCGACTACCCGCGAGCTGGGCATCAATACAGTAGGAGACCCAGGTTGTTGCACCTCATCCCTCCTCTCTTGAACTGAAGAAGACCCTGGCTGAGTTGAGACCCCTGGAATCTCAACATCATCCCTTCCCACCAGGTCAACCTCAAGTTGCTCAGCCTCTTCAGTTGTAGCGGGTTCATCTGCAAGTTTCCCTTCTTTCAAGATCACGGGGCCCCTGCTGCGTAGTCCACGAGGACGAAGAAGGGGGATTTCCTCTTCCTCCTCCTCTTCCTCCCTCTGTTCCTCAACACCAGAAGGGACGGCCTCGGACATTGAAGCTTCAGCTCCCGAGTCTCTCCTAGCCTTCTTCGGAGTAGGCTCACCTTTAGAAGTAGAGCCATGGGGACGTTTGGACACAGCCCGTCGACTTTTTTTAGCAGGCTGCTCCTTGGGTGCTGCTGCTCTCAGTTCCACCCCTGTCTCCCCTCCTGCCTCTTTCTCAGCTGCCTGGTATTCCTCCATGCCTCGCACGCGTTTGTTGGACACCAATTTGTCCTTATAAGACGCTTTAATGCTCTTGATGCATGAGATGTTTATTGAGAACTCAGGCATCTTGCTAGCTTGGGAATACCAAGTGCAGAAACTGAGGCTCGTGTAGCAGTTGGGCGTCTTGTGAGGCAAGCTGAAAATAGCTTTTATCCCTCCAGCCACACTGTAATACCAGGCCCGAGCACCTTCAAATAAATTCTCGCTGAAGGAAAGTTTGGCATTGGGGTTACCAACATATAATTGGTCATAACCGAATTGTCGAGCAAAACGGTTCGGCATATAGGGTTCGCTTGTACATGAGTTCCCTTGCCGAAAGAGCAGATACCCGGGTCTAATATTAATTAGCCACCAAAAGACTCCCGATGGCAACCTTGTGAAATCATCTGGTCCCGCAAGGTCAGTAAATATATCCCCGTAAGATGCACCGGTAATCTCGGGGAAGCAACGGTCGAGATGATAGTTCGAAACGTTCTGAATACATTTCCGAACATAGAACATATAATAGCAAGACCAGCTTGAATTCTCTAGCTTCTGCACAAAAGGAACAAACCCCTCAGATAGAGACACCGGCGTCATTAGTGAAGGGCAGTGCATAACGTACCAAGCCATCAGGTACGTGTATGGAAGCTCGATCCTGGGGTTGGAGGTCTTCACTTTTGGCCTCCCTCCGAGTCAACCTCTGGTCTACCTTTGGAGTCGACGATGGCCTCCACTTTGCACAGGCTTTGAACCAGAGCCCGTAATCCACTTTGGATTCCAGCCACCATTGCTGGTAAGAGGGCGATAGACCTGCCATAGGCCAACAAGACCGCCGGGTACACCACATCGGCGACAATCACTTCATGCGGCAGTGTCGGTACTACGCAGTGCTTCAGCCATAGCATGAGAAAGCCCTCCAATAGCGCTCGGTCAGAAATGGGAACCCGGGCTTGATGATGAAAACTTTCAAAAACCGTATCAGGTTTGAAAGTGTCTTCATTTGACTCCGTGGTGTAAGAGCTCACAGAGGCGTCAATCCTCTCAGCGATTTCTTCGTCAGTACTAGGGGCCAGAATAGTCACTGAGTGATCTTTCTCAGTTATACCGTTAAACAGGTAGCTCGCCCAAGACATCTGCTTGACACCCCTGGTTCTCCAGGAGGTTATTTGACCGCAGATGTGGAAGTGACACAACACTTCCTAGTAGGTCTCATATATTTGAGGGCTCTCCTTCCTCAATAGATGAAGCCCTTCAGAAGTTGGAACATATTCTTCATAAGGGGCGTCTCCCATAACCAGCCCCGAAACTTCATATAGCTCATGAAGGGCGAGCCCCATCTCTCCGGTCAGAGTGAAAAATGTCCCCGTCAAAGGGTTATAATGCTCCAGGATGTCGTAGAAGTTATGGGAACTTTGCGGCAGGCCATACTGCATAGCCCTGACCGCGTGATACAGCCCCACCTGTTCCAGCAGAGCTCCGAGTTCGACAAGCACAAATCCCACCATCTTGCCCCACCAGGATCTGTCAGAAGAATGAACCCACCCGAGCGGGCGGAAGTCAACGGGAAAATCACCCCTACCTTCATGAACTGATTGATGAAGGTTGTGCCGAGCCGAGGGGTTTCCCCTCTTGGATACTCAGGTCTGACTAATTCGGAAAATGAACCAAAGACCTCTTTCCCATGACCGCCAGAGTGTATTCCTTTGGCACCTAGTATGCCGAGAGAGACACCGGAGACAGATCGGGTAAGATCCCATTCCATTGCACGGTGAACAGATATGTGCTGGAGATAGGATAGGGGAAACATCCTCTCCATGTTGGGAAGAAAGAATTTCCCATCCCCTATCTGGCGAAACCACTTGTAATCGCTGTCATGCAAGGCACTACCATCCTCGTCGATGTCGTCGCCAAAGAAGAAAACAGGTTTCTGTAACGGAGTGCGCGAATCCGTCTCAAACACTCCGTCAGTGATAATCTCCCGGAGGGTCGTCATGCTGACCTTAGAGATCTCCTCCTTTCGCTCCTTCGACTTATCAGTAGTCACAGGAGCAGTCTTCTGCAACACAAAGGTCAGATTGTGGTCAGCGCCGCCTACATGTCTAAGTATCAGACTCAGACGCAAGATTTATTAAAACTGGCGTCTGATCTCATAAGACGCAAGAACAGGTACGGACGTAAGTGGATAACAGACGCAGAGGTCGTCAAACTTGCGTCTTGTCTATCAACTCAAGAACCGCGCCTGAAGATCAAACACGGGCAAGAGCCCGCGTTGGCAGTTCACATTCAAAAGGGAGTTAAGAGTTAAAAGAACTCTGTAAGCCCCTTTAATGGCAGAAACCAAATCCGATGGTTTTAAATACCTAAAATAGGGGCTTCCTGTATGGAGGATCCACCCATTTGGGTCTCAGGAACGATAGCCTTTGAAGACGAAGCAGTATGCTTAGCCTTTGGTGCCATTGTGACCGAAGAATCGGTGTTGGGGATGAAAGAAACGAGAAGAACAAAGCTTCGAGTTTTCTTAACCATAAGAGGTTCAAACGAAGAAGAAGAGTCTGATGATGACTCTTGAAAGACTGTTGTCTTTTATAGGCACAGTGATTCGCAGAGATACGCGGTGCTTGGCTCGACGCCTAATCTCTGCCTGACGCGTGGAAAGCGTATTAAATGCAGCGCGAAATTCGCGCGCCAAAAAGAAGATGTCCCCTCAATTCTACTGGACACGTGGCAACGCGCTCACAGCACGGATTCGCATTCAATAGAAAATTCGCGTCCCTCCGAAGGTCACGCCTTTTCAACTGGGCCGAAGCCGCGTCTACTTCACAAAGCGGCAGCCGCGTCTTCATCCCAAAAAACGCGTCCCTCCGAAGGTCGCACCTTTCAAGTAAGCCAAAGTCGCGTCTACCTCATGGAGCAACAACCGTGTTTTCATCCCAAAAGACGCATCCCTACAGAGGGCGCATCTTTAAAGCAGTAAAACCCTTGCGTCTATGGAGCTGACATTCAGTCCTTGTTTCTGCAATTCAGTTTAACAGTATACTGGCACAAGCAGATGACTGTTCACCCTGGTTTAAAGTACACCAACGATAAACCCAGAGCACCGGGGAGGTTTAGACTGTGTATCTAGACACTCGCCATGATCATTTCTGGCGGCTTCAAAGAGTTCCACAGTACACTCACGAAGGCCCTATTCTAGACAAGATCAAGCTCGGAAAGTTGTCAGTCCAATAATGAAAAGAGTGAAATCAGCTAGAGTCCAAAGTATTTCGAAATCCGTCCCAGCCAACCGCGGAATATCGAAAACTTTGGAGGGGTTCTGTAGGCTGTCTAAAAATCACTAAAAGACAAGTCATCAAAAAGCAGAGTCCCGAACTCCAGACGCAGGGCTAGTCTCAGCATCACTGCAGCACTAAGGCGCGAGGGTCGAAACCCGCGTCTCAGCATCACTGCAGCACTAAGGCGCGCAGCACTAAGGCGCGAGGGTCGAAACCCGCGTCTCAGCATCACTGCAGCACCAAGGCGTGTGGGTCGAAACCCGCGTCTCAGCATCACTGCAGCACTAAGGCGCGAGGGTCGAAACCCGCGTCTCAGTTATAACTGCCCTTGTTATGGGGTCAATCACTGCCCACATAATAAGGAAGTTAACCCCCCATTATGGAGTATTTTTAGGGGGCACGTTCGCCTCTGATACCTCTATAAATAGCCTCACTTGCTATAGAGAAGGGGTCGGTGGGTGGATTCAAAAAGACTTTTTGAAGAGGAACTTGGCTCGTGAGCTATACAAACTCCGAGACTTCCACCAAAAAGAAAGAGAGTCTAGCTCTTCAATCAACTTGCTGCGTACAAGTTAATCTGTGCTTATAATCTCTTTGAGATTCTTGGTCAATCAGGAGTTGTGTCACTCCATCGACCATCCGAAGAGAAGATCCCCAAGAGTTCTTGACGTTCACCCGGTCAACGGAAAACAAGATTCACTTTCCACCGCCACCTGAAGAACCCAGCATTAAACAAAGGGGAGATTCAAGTCTCAATATCTTCCCTCTCTTGTAATCGGAGTGTAAATCCATTGTAATCTTTCGTTTGATTCAAGAAAATTTTACAAGGAACCTTCTCCCGTTAAACAGTAAGTTCTCTTGTGGAATACTTAGCACGAATTTCTTATCTTTTTAATTTCTTTTAAAAGAGAACCAAAATACAAATACTCATCCTTTCTATATCTTCTTTCTACTAACTTTAACTTAGGATTCTTTTCTTTTCTTTTTCAAAATAAAGAAGAACACTTAGCCAATTTAGTAAACGTACCGAAAAGCTTCCATCGCATTCCTCTCTATGAATTTGACCCACTTAGCCACTTGCTATTGCGGATAAATTGCGAGAAGGCAGAAATTCCTTTTACTTTCAGATAACATCATTCTAATACTCTATCTTTTTCGACAATCAAATTTTGGCGTCGTTACCGGGGAGGAAACGGTATTGTTATTAATTACTAAGTGGTTAATTTTTTCTTATTTGTTTTTGTGTGCAGGAGTAGATTATACGAAGTTGGCAACTACAAAAAGTAACTCTGTAGTTATTATATTTTTCTGTTAACTTATTTTGCACACTATATTTTTTTTTAATTCAACAGTAACTCGTGTTTGTAACTAATTAAAAAACGATTAGACTTTATATTTAGGCATTTGTCTAATTTCGTTTACATTTTGCATTACTGCTAAAGAGTGCTGAAGAAAAGATATGTATGCATAGCATGTAGTATAGAAACACTTTTGAATTGTTTACATTACTTAAGTATTGTTTTTCCATATACATGTACATGTTGCAATTAATTGATTTGAGGGCTTGTCCTATAAATAAGATAAGTTGGGAAAGTCATTACCCTCCCTTAGCCCACAAATAATCTCCTCACTCACTAACTCAAGCCTAACTAAAACTGAGTAGACGTTGGCCCTAGTGACATCTCGGACTCAATAGGAGACTGACCTAAAGGAAAAATTGATTAGAATTTGACTCTTATTAAATCGGTGTCAAAGGTTAAGGATTGAGAGGTAAAACCTCGAAGGCCAGTGGTTTGGCTTAATTAGGCCCGCCGCTTTTAAGCGTGAATACCTCCCATCAAAATCCTTCATGAAATCCTCCCCCAAAATTCACCAAAATCCCCCACAATTTCTCCCTCAAATTCACTCAATATCTCTCTCCCTATCCCTCTCTCTCCCCCTCTGACTAGGTGTGGCAGCCCAGCAGACTGGGCACGCGCCCTGCTGCGCGTGGCCAGGCATCGCGCGCGCGGTAGGGGAGGGCGGCAGCGAGTGGCGACGCAATCAGGCGGTGGCAAGGCGACTGCAGCGCTGATGGTAACGAGGTGAGTGGGTTTTTCTTCCCTTCTTCAAATTCATGGTGATGTTGTTCTTCAGCAGTTTGTTGGTTTAGAAGCAAAATTAAAACTAAGTTATGATTGATCTGGTTGTAGTAGCTATGATTTTGATTTTATTTAATTTCCAAGTTGTTGGTTAATTTGGTGGAAGTTTAGAAGTGAAGATAGTAACTCTAGGTAGGACTTAAGTTTCAATTTTTTAGGTAATTACTCTTAAATTTGTGAATGAGGATCCTTTTCTCCAACTCAAGTTGTGAATTCACTAACATGACTCTTGATCTATCCCTAAAACTTAGAATTTGAGGTGTATGTTATATATATGTAACTTATGTAAATTATGTGATTTGTGTGATGGTGTAGAAGAAGATATGGATTGGTAGAATATTAGTTAGCATGTGTAAAAATACCGAACTAGCAAGCTAGGTATTGATATCTTGTGTAGAATTTATTCTTTTTATATTAAAAGAAAGGTACATATCTATGGGTCATCTTGAAATATAGAATAGTAAAAATTGTAAGTTATAATATAACTATCATGAGTTGGTTTTTCTTCCAATTGAGTTTGATTTCAGTGTAACTTGGTGTACTCATTGCGGAAAATGTCTATACTCCTAAGATAGCGACCATATTATGCAGTGTAATGGTAACTTAGAGCCTTCTATTATCCACTGTGGTTAGATATTAGGATGATACGCTATAAGAAATTATGGCTACTTCATAAACACGAAAATCGCTTAAATACATGGATATGATTCTTCAGTTTTGTGAAACTTTGTCATTTTGGGTATTGTTATGAGCGAGATAGTTATGATGACTCTTTGATTATAAATACTATCTTGTCGATTTCATCCTCTCCCAAAATGCCTAAAATTATAAACACGAATAGAAAACTTATTGGAAAAATCATTATGTGTCTTACACCAATTTTTTCATTTCTGTCACGCCCCGCAATCATAATACTCATAATAAGGGTACGTGACGAGAGCCGGCGACGCATTTTTAAACAAATACGTTAAGCCTCAGTACATTGATTCAAAATAAAACAAGATTTATTCGTTATTCCATCTAGAAGAAATCAAGTACATAATGTCACCAAAGATCTCACTTATTACAACATAACGAAATCATACGACAATAAAAGTCTCTCACATAAGAAAAGAAGGATCTGACTACTGAAGATCAGCAAGGTGCTCGAAGTACTCCTGCTCCTGCAGAGTCTCTGGATCAGAACCTGAGTAAGCAACTCAGGGTCATCAATAGCGACCTAAATAAATGATAAAAAGAGGGGAAGATAAAAAATAACATGTAAAATCTAACGGCAACATGCATAGCTAATATAATTTTCTTTCTAGTAATTAGCATATCAGAATCATGTTAAAGTACAGTAATATACACTACATAACCATTTACAAACTATAATTTATCCAGATGAGGTAAAGTTGTCAATATATCTGTGTATGCTTACTCTCAATGTCTTATTGTTTGAAATTGATAATTTGGAGACGGAAATTTGTGTTTTAGGTGGGTTCCGTACATACCCGGAACTACGGCCCAATCACCTGGCGCTGAACCAGATCCTACCGCTAGGTAGTCAATATCAATATCAATAACAATGTGCCAATAACGATAATAATGTGAACAATACGGGATGTCAGTCATCCCCCGGAACCCTGCAGTGGAACCGTATTTCGACTGCGCAACTTATATCCTAAGTCCACCCAAAATACCAACACCGTCTCCTTTATCAATTTCCCCATCCCCAGTTATAAGTTATCAATGATTATATCATCTAAGTTGCTGGGTATGAACAATAACAATAACAATGAAGTATGTGACAATGGAAACAAGTCTTACCCAGTGACAATAGTAACATAATCTCTTTTTCTTTTCTTTTTCTTTTTCTTTTTTTTTCCTTCAATGTTCTCGTGATCCAATATCATATAATCACTCCTATGAGGTAATCAATATATAATAGAGAATTCAGTATCACATTCCTTTTCTGCAATTTCCAATAATTTCAATTACTTTTTTTTTGAATAATTATCAATAATTAACAATTTCACAATTATAAAAATTTCTACTTCTATTGAGTATTCAATAACTTTCAATTAGAAGTAAATTAGGGATTTCAGAAACAAACATCTAGTTATGCAATATTGATATTTGGAATTTTACACATTTCTGAGCAATTTTCTAAGTTCTAAGATTTTAACAATAAGTTTATTAGATCAGCCATTTCCATAATAGCAACAATAATATCCTAAAATAAACAAAATGAGATATGTACATAATATAGTGAGTGAAAGAACACTCACCTGGGCTACCACGCGTCCAAGCACCAATCGGAGAAATCTACATTAATGTATATTCGAATTAGAAATTATCGAACTTTCATATATCGACTTTTACATGAAATATTCTATTTATTTAGTATTTTAAATCATGTGTGGACAATACAGATCTTTAAATAAGGTTGCATAATGAAGTATAAAGTTTATGTGATTTTCAGATTTTATTTACTGATTTTTATGTGTTTTAAATGGTTTAAAACATGCAATTTTCTTAACGGGTCTGAAATTAGAATAGCGGGTTTCAATCTTTAATTGCAGTGGTTCAGCCCCATATGAGCTGCAATTTACTCCAAAATTTTTATGTAGATGGTAGGAGTTATCTAGATATTTATCACTATTTTTATTTATTTTTTTCGAATTTTTATCTAGCTAAAAAAAATTGTTGTTCAAAACTTAACGGGTCTGATTTTGTAATTGGGTCGGATTAAATGAATTGGGCTTTATTTATTCTCTGTTTTTCTTCTTTTTGTTTTCTGGTTTCTGGCCTAGCCCATTGCCAGGCCCAGTTTTCCCTTTTTTTTTGTTCTTTTGGGCTGGGCCAGTGATGGCCCAGTTTCCCCTCTTTCTTTCTTTTTTTTTTTCATGAGACTGGGCCTCAGCCAGTGCGGCCCATCTCAGTTTCTTTCTTTTCTTTTTTTTTTTTTGGACTGGGCCTGGGCTCTGCCAGGCCCAGCGCTCAAGGAATTTTTTTTTTTTTTTTTTAACAAAAACCCAACC
This sequence comes from Agave tequilana, assembly GCA_038442645.1. Taxonomy (NCBI): domain Eukaryota; kingdom Viridiplantae; phylum Streptophyta; class Magnoliopsida; order Asparagales; family Asparagaceae; genus Agave; species Agave tequilana. Next base: position 18,224 of record JAVJIF010004559.1, read on the forward strand.
CGGGCCTGCCAGGCCTGGGCTAGGCCAGGCCTGGCCACCTTGGCCGAGAGCAGGTGCAGTAAAAATAATTTTTTTCTTTTTTTTTTTTAAATTCTAAATTCTAACTTGTAGAAACATAATGTGTAAAGATTTAGATATATATATTTTAATTGGATTTAGAATACATTTCCATTTATAGATAGGTTAACCCATGTGTCTAATTTGAGATCCTTGGAATTTTGTTCTAAATATTTCCTTTTTGTTTTTCTAAAATATTTCTATTAGAGAATCGTATATTATTTTTACATAAGTTTTATTTAGATCAAGGTAAAGTTTTTGATGATTAAGAAATTCTTAAAAAAAAGTAGATCTATGCATGGTACTCCGATTAAATGATAATTTTTAATTCATGTCAATTTTAAATTATGGTATATTATCAAAATTTATTTTCATATAAATTAATTTAAATTTAGGGGAGATCTAAGTTTTCGTAACAAAAGAGAATCTTAAACATGCTTGCTAATTAAATATAAAAAATCAAATTTTTATATACTTACTTGTTTCCTTGCTTTCTCCTTAACCTTGAATTCTGAATCCTTCTTCGTTCACAATCAATTTGAGGAAAAATATGAAGATAAGGAAAGTTATACTAGAGTTTCTCTTGATCTAGGAGAGAAAGGAAATGTTTAGGTTTTATAAGGCTATAAGAGATTTTCTTTTTTTTTTTTTTGAACCTGGACTCTAATTAGGCTAGATTAGCAATTAGATAAGAATGGAAAGTGGTAGGAAAAATTTCAAAGAGATTTTTCTTGAACCTGAACTCTAATTAGATTAGATTAGCAATTTAGATCAGAATGGAAAGTTGTAGAAAAATCTCAAAGAGATTTGATTTAGATTTGAAATTATAGATTGTCTAGCTTATTCAAATTTAATTTCGAGTGCTCTTAGATTACACGCCAATGTGGCACAATGGTTAACTCTCTTCTCTCCCTTATTGGGGACCTAAGTTCAATCCCCAATGCTAGCATATATATATATATATATATATATATATATATATATATATATATATATATATATTATTTTTCATTTTATTTATTTATTTATTTATTTATTTATTATTATTTTATTTTTTTTGTATATAAAAAAAACAAGAGTATTACAATTTCAAGTTAGTATCTTTTAGTTATAACATCATTTAACCATATGATCCATTTCTCTTTATATTAAAATAACAACAAGTTGGGAAGTTTTTTTTTTTTTAAATAATCATGTGCTTAAAAAATAATGCTTTGGCTTAGGCCTTAATGGATCATGATTACTCAACATAATCTTTTTTGTTTAATCATGATAAGTGGACTTTTGAATTTAAGAAACATCATATGAGTATGATAATTGTTCAGGGTACCTTCAAGGAATTAGTATATAGTCATGATTCTTAACTTGTAACTGAGAACTGATTTTTTATTGCGAGTCCCATCAGGAGTTTACCTGAGGCTTTAAATTAGGAACATGTGATCATCAGACATAACAAATCATTTACCCTTTTGGATACTTGTTAGGCCTCATTTTAATTCTCGTGGAGTATTATGCATAGTAAGAAATGTATTTCATTTTATTATAATATCTGATAAAGCTCTTGGGATTAATACTTTACCTCCAACCATAACTTACTCAAGATATGCCTCAGTAGGGATGTAAAATATAATCATCTCCACATGCGGAGGGACTAGAAAGGTTATTTATGAGTTATTAACAGTTATTACCAGTAAACATCTTACTATTCGCATTTTTATGAGGACATAGTAAGATAAATATTTTATTTTTTTATTGGAAACATCACTATCTTGTATCCTAGTTTGTGGAATTAGTAGGCTTATACTGTTTTAGGTGTATATGATTACTCTTGAGCGCACAAATATACGTTTATGCTGTATAAGTACAGTTATGGTCAGTAATGAGCTTTAATAATCAGATTACTCAAATAAATTTAATTGGAAGCAAATTATCAAGTAAATGAGAAATCCGATCTTATCTGGGGTTTAAGGCTTGAGTACAGCTGAGTTTATATATGGATAACTATCACTTTTAACATTCAATGCATAACCAGATATTTGAATTGGATGTGTGGACTGCTTACATCAATATCAAATTGATTCAATACAGAATGGAAGACTGTGGACCCTCAGTAAACTTAATAAATTGATATAGAACCTTGTGAAACAATTGATTGAGTGTTAACTAGCAATTAACTGGTGATTAGAAACTCAAGTTAGTATTAGCAATGATAATTAATGAATTTCATCGTCAATTTGTAACCAAAGTAAAACAAGAAAACGATAATCCTAGTATTTCTGTTAACTAACTGGTAATGAACTGGTGTCATAAAATGACTACTTAATACATAAGGAACTTTGAGTCTAACCCTCAAATATCTTTGCTATTGATTCAATACATTCAGTAAATTGAGAAATTAGATAGATCAAGAACTTATCCTAAAATTTCAGAGAGGAACTAGATCTTAATAACTAAAGCAACGAAACCAAATAGTAGCTTGTAACTATAGATTATATTTGAAAATACAGTTGATAAATGAAAAGTGTGTCCCGACGAGTGAGCTAGAACTCTGATTTAACTGAGTATGTATAGTAAGTAGAAATGAGCATGGTCTTGAATACAATTAATAGACTAAAAATAATAAACCGATATATGATGATTGCATATTTATATATAAGTTAAGTGGGAAAACTCTTGATTGATTAGTAACTCGTGATGAGAACTTCATCAAATAAATCATATACTTTTTGATCATAAGTAATAATTTTGATGGAATGAAAATAGATGGTGTTGCTTAAATATCGACTTAGTAGACACCTATAATTAACAAGTATGCTAAGATTCCGGATATGAGTTGGTAGTTAGTCAATTACGAACATTAACATCAAACATAAAGGAGAAGTAAATTTAACCACAAGATCTAATCATGTGCCTAAATGTGTGTTGGTAATGCAAAAAAATATCTCTTAAGTTGTTCATTATTCGTATGGTTCTTGACACATGATGCACCGGTATATAAGTGATGATCGCTCACAACCATAAGATATGCCTAGAGAATTGTATGAACATGATTGTGTATGACAATTTGGGATGATACACACACACACACACACCACACTCACATTTATATGTAAGCGAGTCAAGAGGGTTGGATGCATATAATGTGAGTAAGAACTCAATCCACACATGGATGAATAAATCACTACAGTGTTAACTTACATATGCATTTATATACGTGTGTGTGTGTATTCTGAAGCCTACGCAATTCTTTGAAAGTGAAATTAATAAATTGGAAAGTAAAAACTATAATATTTGGTTGATATTCCGTAATGAGGATAACTGATTGTTAGCTCTGTGTGTGTGTGTATGTGCGCGCGCGCGCGCATTTTTATCTGTTGTATTTATGTATATCGGAGGAAGGGACTGGGCAGAAGCCAGTAGGAGGGGGAAGATGGTGTTATTATTATACGTATATATACATAACAGAGGAAGGGGTCGTGCGAGAGTCGGTAGAAAGGGGAAGACGTTGTTTTCATTTTATATATTTATATATATGGAGGAAGGGGTCGGGCGGGAGCCGGTAGGAGGGGAAGACAGAGAATTTCATAGTTCATGTGTGAATTGTATATGCATATAAATGATATATAATGTGTATCTCATTAAATATGACATGTGAATGTTGTGAAGTGTGATGAGTTATTGTGATAAGTGAAGTGTGATATGATTATATGATATGCAAGTGTATTTTGTGATGCATGTGTTATCTGGGTGCATAAATTATGTCTATAATTTAGTTATTGTGATTGGTGTATCACCGTGAGGAGAATATAAGATATATGTGTAATACATGTATATACATAAGATGAATTCAATAATAAGCTAAGTAATTAGACAAAAGTTGTTCTATACAACTCATAAATCTTATTATGTGTTGAATGAAAACTTAAGAAAGTAATTGAGAATCAATGACTATAAGAGTCTAATCGTCCCCGAAGATTTTCGAGACCATTGTCTTGATTATTAAATCATGGGATGTCATTGATTTTCTGTTTATTACTTGAATAATCACGCTTCTCATGATATGTATATCATTCCTTGATTTTCTTTTGACTCTACTCACTGAGCTGTCGAGCTCACTCCTTCCAGTTTCATGTTTTAGGTCGCGGCATGGCGAAGGACCAGCTTCAGGTTCAGGCATTTTTCTAAGAATTTTGCTAATAATGATTGTGTTAAAGATGTAATTTTAGTTCTTATTTATAATCCTACTTGATGTATACTTGTAGCTTATTTTAGTCTTGCGAGATGAATATGTATGGAGGTAAATTAGACTGTGATTATGGTGATGAGTTAGAGTTATAGTTAGTTTTGTTTATGTTGTGGATGCCGAGAGGGATACTCTCGAGCGTATTTTTCTTTTATTTTCATATAAATAGGCGATGTCAAGCTGTTATTTGAAGAATAAGTAGGTTGTTGTGAGCCAAAACATTATTAAGATTGCATGAGTGATTATTGAATTTGGTTTATACGTTTGGATTGAGAATAAGTAGGTTGATGTTGGCCGAAATTATTGTGAGTTGAAATGTATATTTGGACATATCAATATTTATAAAGGAGATGCTACCGAAATTTTGAAGAATTTGGAGATGATTATGATAATCTGCCAGTTTAAAAGAATGTTTATATTAATTGAGGATCTAAGAAATCTGCAACCGTTACAAGAAAGAAGATCTTATTCAATCAACAGAGTTACAAGAGTTACAAATTGATCCGCAGATCCAACTGATCAAAATTGATCCAAATAGAGAAACTATACAATTTGTCGTAGAATTTTCTCAAACAAGCTAACTCTAAAACTCTTCAATACAAATCACTAATACAGGTTACAAATAAGGGTACAACACCCCTCAATATATAGCCAGAGAATAGACAAAGAAAAGGAAACCAACAACTCTGAAATCGGATCAGAAATGAAATCAGAAAATTATTCAGATTCGTCCAGAACACCGTAGCTATCGACAGCTCCAAGAGGCATGTCGACAGATTGAACTGACCCAACTTTTGGTTGGTCCTCCTGTCGACAGACTGAGCTAGTCTATCAACCACTATACAAATGTATGTCAATTGCTCTATATCAGCTGTCGACAGACTGACAACTGTAATAACTTTGTTGGCATATCTGTGTATCTGCTGTCAACTGCCCTTACGCACCTGTCGACTGCTGACTACTGCTTCTCTGGGCTTTTGCCATGGGTTAAAAAATTTTTATCCAATAGATTTTAGATCATCTCCCCATAAAGCATGTGGACTATTAAGTGTGTAGGTAATGAATTTTTTCTATTTACAGTAACAATCTAATTTTCTCTCATTTTGAAGATACTGCTTTGATTCTAAATGAGATTTTCAAGGATATTATTATTTGATGAGTTTATGCTTTTATGCCATCAAATTAACATTAGAGATGAATTGAGGGTCATCTGAGGCCGGGAAAAGAGGGCGAGAGAGGGAGGGAGGGAGGGAGATGACAATGGCACGGGTGAAAAGAGAGAGAGAGGGGGGGGGGAGGAAGAACGGAAGAGAAAAGAGTAACATTGCAAGAGAAGAGGGAGAAAATAATTTTATTTCCATGGGGTTTTCCTTAAAAAATGAGAGAAAATCTGATACCTAATTTTTCCCACGTGGCACCCCTTAAGGACCTCTCAGTTTTTTGGCAAACAATGGGGGTTGGAAAAGCTCATAAGGCCCACAAATTCAAAGATATCACCACTTTTCAACTATTTATTTTGCCAACCAAATAGGGTCTTAGACCAACGGATTTGTGGCCTATGTATTTCTTATTTCCTATTCTTATATATAATAAGAACTTTTTTCAAGGAAATTGAGATTAGATTTTGACTTTTTTTTTCTTTTTTTCTAAAGAAAATTTTGTAAGCTTACATCATAACATCTAATAAGGGGAAAAATTATCATCTAGGACAAAGAAACTTTCATGACGGAGCTGAACCGTCCAATGTGCACCTATGAATCGCAATCCACAAAACTGCTAGTAGAGCCCAGTGACCTTCAGACACCACGAAGTCCATTATGAGGGTGATAATGTGTTGGGACTTAGATTGAGCCTACTGTAGCTCTCAATCCTAGAGTCCAAATTTTAGAGCTTTAATTTCAGCTTCAATACTTACCCCGAGCTTTCATGAAACGATCCCTACTCCTAATCTTAGGGCAACCTCAATTGTGGAGCTAGATGAATGGTAAACGTAGTTTCAATTGAAACTCTATTTTAAAATTTTGAGAGTAGAAAAGAATAATTTTGACAGTGGGAGGCTAGATAAATTGGGGTTAGAAGTGAGATAATATTTTACCTAACTCAATATGAGTCTTTGGATTCACCTAACTCCATATTAACCAGTGGGTTCACCTAAACTCAAGAAGGTGGGGCTCACTAGAGACTAGAAGAATTATCCACAAATTTGTAACCTTTCTCTTAATCTCGGCTGGGACTACATATATGTAGCCCCAAATTCTGACCCATTGTGGATACTTTTTGTTGATGGAGCTAAATTTATCTAGCTTCAAGGTGGTGCAGCCCCACCATTGGAGATGCTCTAAGAGCCTCAAGGGTTGGCTCTGTTCCCCCTCCTTTTTCCTCTCTCTCTCTCTCTTAAGAGTGCATACGAAGTATAGTAATATGTGGGATGACTGCCTGGTGTTAGAGAAAACGAAGAAAAACAAAACGAGACTTTAAAAATCTCCCGATAAACTAAGATAGGGTTTTAAGAGTTAGGTTTGAACTGAAATAAGTTTAAAAATGATAAGATCTTAACAGCTCTTTCAAGTGATCCGGGACAAAAATTAGTGGCGAAAGGAGAAATTTTCCTCAGTGTGGGTACAATAGAATTAGACTAGACTTTGCACACAGTGAAGCATTACAGGAAACAGTGAGATAAAAAATTAATGCAAGTATGTGGTAAATATTTGATTAAATGTATTATAGATTTACACATACTTGATTAGAAAAAACAAGTTTGAGTCTTTTTTTCAATTGAGAATTATGAACCTTAGGTCTAATTAATAATATGCAATAGTTTTTAAGTTATTTAACACATTGTGATTACTTTCAGTATTAATTGTAGTTTGTTCTTAAGGAAAAAAAAATTATATAATTTATATTTATTATCAACTCTATCTATATCTAGATTTCTCCACAATTACTATTAATATTTGCTGTCTAAATTATTAAAATTCTAACCACAAAATTTTAGTTGTTGTATATTAATAAACCAAAATTTAATTAATTAAAATTAAAAGAGATGGAAAAAAAGGGCATTGCCAAAACTTAAACGTATCGCCACAATAGCCAATTTCAAAACCCTACCACCCTAACTAAGCCTCCATCTTTTTCATGTGAAAGAAAGGATTTAAAAGTAAAGGAATTTAATGTATTAATGTTAAAGTATAATATAAGATTTCAATTTTTTTCTAAATTCAGTGCGGACGCCCCTGTCACGTTCAAACCTAAGATAAGCTCTTTTTCCATTTCTAAGGGCCTAAGAACTAGCCCTGACTCTAGTTGACAGGATCAGAGTTACAATCAGGCTTTTCTTGGTCAGATCGGAGCCCCTAGGGTCGACACGGACTCATTATCATTCCTAAGTTTGTCTCACGGCCTGATTTTTTTTTTTAATATAGAAAGAGGATGGAGGAGTATCCAGCCTACACACATGCATCCATCACTATTATCCAAATTAAATCCTCCCGTTCGACAACTGTGAAGACTGAACTTCAAACTTTTTCCTTAGGAGAGGAGGGTATTACTACTGATTTAACCTAACGGTTACGCTCACAACTTAATATTGATAAGAGAGACTAGAATTAAATCAAAACACGAGACATTGATGTTATTTGACGTGTTGGTGGGAAGGCTATGAATGGTTAAAACAATTTGACATTTTAGTAAATAGATTCATAAAAAAGAAAAATATATATTTATCTTTTTTATCGCTAATTGATAACATGAGAGAGTCTCTTGCGCGCTCTAAGAATATGGAAGCGGCTTGAAATACTCTCGGCCTTGGGCACACAACCTGATATAGGCCTCGTGTGACAGCTAATGACAAATGGGCCGCCACAAAGAAAAAAGTTTGCTAGCCCAACAGCCCAACTGTCACAATCAAAGGCCCATGTCGCCAAAAGGATCTACGCTTCAGGGCCATTCAGTTTCCGAGGGTCGATTTTATACTGACGGAGTTTGCAGACGGCGATGTGCCGGAATATTCCGTCATCGGAGTGTCAAAAGACTTTTTTGTTTTAAAATCGATAAAAGCTGCCGAGCTCGAGCTTTGCTCTCTGCTGCGCTCAAAATGAAAATTCTCGATTCTCCCCAAATTAAATTCCAGTGCGATTGAAGCTCTCTCTCTCTCTCTCAAAATTCAATCCAAGGTATTTTCTTTTTTCCTTTTTAGTTTTTTTTCTTCTGCAATCCAAGAATTTGGGAATGAATCTATATGTTACTGAGGCTTAATTTTTACCGTCCTGAATCTCGAATTCGTGTTTCTCTGTGTTTTTTTTCCCATATTGTTGTATGAGAACCTTCATCAGTAACCTTTTCCTTATAAATTTCGAGATTGTTTGAATGAGAAGTTTAATATAGTAATTATCCTAATGCAATGGGAATTTTTTTTTCCGAAACCCTCATTTAGTTTGTTGCCATTATGATTGGGATGCTATTTTTTATTATGTAACTAATTAGAAGGAAAAAAAAACCCTAGGAAATTCCAGTTGATGATATTGGATAAAATCATCTCTCACAGAGCCCACATTTGGAGAGCATGTATTTGATCCATAAAGTGTCTGGAAACTTGTATAGTTTGTCCATGCAAACTTCTCAGTGCGTTCTTGTTCTTTCTGTGCGTCGCTGCTTTGCGATTCAGTTGATTGCTTTTGTTGTAAATTTTGAAGCTGGGCACGTAGAACTCCGTCCTTACTGCCAAAGATGTAACACTTATCTTGTTGACTATTTGGGAATTCGTCAAATTGCCTTGAGGGGTTTGTTGAACCAGGAGAAAATCCTTTTCACAATTCTAGCTGGCCACTTGCAATTACAGTATGTAGAATCCTCGAGATAGTGCATGAACTAAAATGTTAATGCTCGTGGGTCACATCAGCTTCATTTAAAAACAGTGCTAACATTATAAGGAAGCATTGCAGCCCGTCATAGTTGGAGCGTGCTTGAACTGCCTTGCTTACATAACTTGATAGACCAAAAAGATCAGTTTGACAAGGAATAAAGATTAAATTTGATGTTCAGGTTATTCAGCTAAATTAGTATTATTTCTTACTTGGACAAAAAAAATGCTGTCTCAAAGTTACAACTGACGTAATCCAGAATGCTGGAAATTTAATCATGGAAAGTTACATTTTCCCTTTTGTTTGTGTCCAAAATTATCAGAATTTCCTCAAGAATTCTTTCTATGTTTCTGAGAAAATTCTAAAAAAATGATGTGACGAAGTAGGAAATCTGTAAAAATTTTCTGGAAACTTAAAACTAGGTGTGAAATGTACTTATCGTTAAGGTCAATTACCTATTTAGCCAGTTCTCTGGTGTCACTTGGTAGTTCTATCTTTTGGTTTGGTTATGAAACAAGCAAGGGCGCCATTAAAAATTCTTTGCTTCCAGGCCATTAAAATTCAATAAAGAATATAATTATCGATTCAATTCTAAAGCCAATTCCTAGAATTCAGAATTTCATGGCAATTGCTGACTCGTTGTTTTTGGTCTTATGTACTTATGCCCCAGCTGTCATTTGTCAGATTCAGGTACAAAGTAGGCGAGCACTCATACTCAAACTAGAATGGCGGGCATATCAACACTGATTGGGTTGAAGGCAACTGCCTTGTTATTAATATCTATTTACCTTAGGAAATCTATCACGATGTTACTTCTTGTACCCCTTCTACATGCCTCTTTGATTTCGTATTTGATTGCTATTGCTTCTCATCCTGCTGTGAATCTTCCCCTACTAATGGGGAAAAACTCCGATGGGACCTTTCCAATTTGGTCAATGATTATGTTTGGCCCTTTTTTGATCTTTATTCGGGTATTTAACATCTTGAGGAGGTTGCATAGTAGGGAGCCACTTTACAGTGAGATTTCTGAAGGTTTATATGTTGGAGGTTGGCCTTCTTCCTTTGGTCATTTGCCTCCAGGTGAACCTGCTGTTATTGACTGTACATGTGAACTACCAAGAAGCTCTGCTATCTCACAAAATGCATATCTATGCATAGCTACTTGGGATACAAGGGCTCCTCAACCTTTAGAAATTGAAAATGCAGTTCGCTGGGCATGCAGAAAGAGGGCTCAAAAGAAACCTGTATTCATCCACTGTGCTTTTGGTAAGTGCTCTTTTGTTATCAAATAACTTAAACTCACTGCAGAATTGTTTCAATTTTCCCCTAATTGTTGGAATGCATAATACTCAGAGTTCTTGTGCAATTTCTAGCTATATCTTTGAAGTATATTCTGTCAATACAACCATCTTAAATTATTACTTGCTTTGTTCAGTTTTACGACAATAAGGTTCACATGAATCATTTTACAAGAGAATTACTTTTTGTATGCCAATCTCAATGAACTTGCATTGATTGGGGTTCGATAATTTATCTCAAAAAACATATATATTTTTTGAGATAAAAACCATGAGGTAAAAAAAAAACCCAGCATTTCATTAATAAGAATTTAACGAAACATCTCCAAAAAGAATAATACAATTTGCATAGACGCATACACAATTTGCCCCTTCCGAAAAGGAAAAAAACAAAGCTACCACCCCCGGAACACCCTCAGCTCAGTCGCTACTTCTCTCCTCCAGCATAGATATGTCGTCTGTTACTCGGACTCGTTCATCTCTTGGTCGGAACTATTGCCAGCGCCGTCAAGACATCTACAGCACAAATCTGATCATCTCTTGACCGGGGTCCCCAACACCGAAGTCATGGCACCCCTTACACCGCACCTGTGGTATTTGCAGCTCAACATCGGTCATCCCTTGACCGACCATCGCCGACACGGTATCTGCATCTCTGATCTAGTCATTCCGTAACTAGATTCCCAAACATCCAATCGTGACATATCTCCACTACTGCGACGGTGGCATAAAATTCAGCCATCTCTGACCGGTCACCCCCGCTCAAACGAATCATACTTGGCCGAACACTCCTGCTAACTCTCACCGGCTCTTGTCTGTATCTTAGAATTTTGAAGGAAAAAAAACCCTGCTCTCATCGGCTCTCGCCTGGAACTTCTATGGTGTTAGCCTGATTGCCATCTACTACGAGTGGCCTGCCAATCCCCGTTCTCCTTCACTAGCATACTTTGGTCTACTCGTGTGGAGGTGAAGAACTCCGACTGCTGGCAACTCTGTTATGCTTCTTCGCTCCGTGTTGTTGCCGGTTCGAGATCAGATCCAGCGACTGCATATTGACCGCAACTGGGTCGAGCAAGTGCCCAAAGAAACAGAACAGAATGTAGGCGGAGCTGCAGCTGCTGAATTTGATGATCTCGACGAGTTGGAGGAGTCTGAGAATGGCAGCTACTTACCAAACAAGAAGAAAAAAGCAAAAGGATCTATGGCCGGTCGGCCGGATCTAAAGGAAGCCGAGCGGATCCGGGCCTCCATGGCCTGATCCGGCTGCCCTTGGTCGGATCCCCCCCCCCCCCCACCCAAACAAAAAAAAAGGATAGTAGCATATATATAAAAGTTGAAAGAAAAAGAATGTCACAACACTTTTTCAGATAATGATGTTAGGTTGCAACAAAAGTTTACATATTTTTTACCCTCCTCTTCAAGCTAGCAAATTTGTTTCTCATTGAACAAGGTGTGGATTGTTGCTGGTTTCTTTGAAAGAAACAAATGAAATAAAGATGTTGTTTTAATTCAAATAAGCTAGTTTTTTGGGGCTTAATAAATTTTAATAGACAATATATTGGTTGGTACGGAGAAAATAAAAAACTTACAGTGTTTTCTTGCATAGATCCAATTTCTAAGTTAGATTGATGTGTAGACCTTTCAAGTAGGTTTCCTCATGGGGTTTGCAGGTGTGCCCATGTGTTTCTTGTTTTCAAATTTCAAGCTAAGGGCCTTTCAACATAAGTTTATAATTGAATTTATTTCTCTACTGTCATAGATATTTCATTGTAAAAGATGACACCATTAGATTTTTGTGGCTAGATATGTCCGAAAAAATGATATGTATCACAAGAATAAAGTTGTGGTTTATGCTTTATTAGTATGACAGTTCCTTATAAAGTATAAACACGAGAAGAAATGCTGATTCTTATATTCTTTCAACATATCTTTCTTGGTATGTCTAGCTTGCATGTGTGCGATCATTCAGAGCACATGGATAGAATGAGATGGTTTATAAAATGTAAGTTTGATGGTTTCATAAGAACAGATAAGCTGAAATTTTTGGATCAATATCTTCCTCAACCATCATTTTTTTTTTCTTTCTGTAGTTTTCCTGTTTAGGAACTTATGGAATTTCATGATGCTGTCACATTATCTTTGTGTGGCAGATCACATGCCTTTATTCTTCATTTTTCTTCTTTTCTTAAGAAAGATGTATATGCTTGTTTTCCTCTGTATCAATGGTTTACTGGCAGTAAATAGTAAAGACATGGCAATTTAAAGAGGCACATTGGAAGGCCAAAAAATTGGGATTTAGTTTTTTTGGTTCGAACTGTTCCTTTTTTAAAAATAATGTTTGTGGTTGATAACGACAGTTGCGGGAGAGAGTTTGTCTACGTAATGTCTATTATGAATCTTTTCAATGTGAACTTGCTGATAAGGCTATTATTGAATTCCAATAGGTGCTGAAATTCAAAAATAAAATTTAAAATTATTTCTTTTATAAAAAACCTGTCAATTGAGTATGAACGGTAATGCAAAGTTTAGTTTTTTTATGGAATATAATCTAGCAAACCTACGTACACTCCTAATCAGTGTTGTCTAGGCGCAAAGCACAGTGCGAGGCCAGTGTTCTAAATATCCCCGATATAACCCCGATATTGCGCCGATATTGCGTTTATGGCACCTAGCCGCAATGATTTGGCACATCCAAACCGATATAGCGATTTTCACCCAAAATCGCCGATAAATCGGCATGGACCCGATATATCGGCCGCAATTTCGGCGATTTTGGATCCGATATAGCGTTTTACACTCAATTTTTAGGTTAGGTATTTGGGTAATTCGAGCGATGTGGCAATGTGGTATTTGTAAAGATTCTACACTTGGATAGTGATTATGCATTTATAAGCTTAATGCAAGTTATCGAATTAAGTATATGTTAAACATATAAGTATGATGTTTTATGTAGCTTTATATAATTTATGAATATATTGTCTTATTGAGATGCAATTTAAGACAAGAAGATATGTATATTTACAGTCCGATTTTGACATCCGATTTTTGAAAATATCCCCGATATGTCCCCGATATATCCCCATCCCCGATAAATTTTCCCGGCCGATATAGCCGCTGTGGCCGCCATTTAGAACACTGTGCGAGGCGCAAAGGCCTGATGCGCACGAAGCGCAAAGCACAAGCGAGGCGATGCGTCTCACTATAGTGAGGCACAACTGTTTTTAATTATTAATAGTTTGAAAGATTGTGAGAATAAAGGTAAAATCATAAGATACACAACAAAGAACAAATAATAAATCAATAATTATCACAACAAAATCAATGACTCAATGCTACCAATACAATGTCAATATATCAACAAGAAGACGTAAACAAGATAGTATTGTGAATTAAACCTACAACTAAGAGAGACGAAGACGGAGAGATAGAGACATAGAAAGAAAGAGACAGATAGAGATGGAGACAGAGACACAGAGAGAGACGAAGACGGAGAGATAGAGACAGAAAGAGAGATGGAGATGGATAAAGAGAGACACGGAGAGAGAGATGGAGATAGAGAAAGAGAGACTCAGAGAGAGACGAAGACAAAGAAAGAGAGACAGAGAGAGATGGAGACAGAGAAGAGAGACGGAGAGAGACGGAGCCAGAAAGAGAGACGGAGAGATAGAGACACTAAGTGAAAGAGAAAAGGGGAGAGATGGAGAAACAGAGATGACCGATTTGTCGAGAGAAGAGAGATGGAAAGAGATTGTACCAGGCTACCAACGGAGGCGACGTTGAGACCAGCTGCTGGCGATGGCGTCAAGACTAACGGTGGGCGATGGCGTTGAGACCAGCGGCGCGAGGGCGGTGTCGAGGCGGTGCTAAGGGCGATCGCAATAGGTGCCCTAGCTCGAGGTATTCCTCTTTTTTCCTTCTTTTTCTTCTGTTTTCTTTTTTTCCTTTTTATTTAACAGAATGTAGTCGGGTTGACCCGCTTCTTTAGTGGGATTATGACCCGACCCCACCCCATAAAATCACAAGCGCTTAGGGCGATCGCCTCGTTCCTCGAGCGAGACGCACACAAGGCGCAGTCGGACGCGCACCTGGCATTGCCCGCGTGCCTCGCAGGCAATGGGGATGCATTGTCGCGCCTCGCTTCGCCCTGCGCCTGAGGCGCGCCGCCTCGATCGCCTTTGACATCACTGCTCCTAATAGGGATTTCTTGGATCCAAACCTCATCAGAAACCCCTGGTTAGAAACTCAATAATATCTTAACATAATGTGGCCCATTCCAGAAGTCATTTGATGTGGGCTTGGATATTGATAATTGAGTATTACCATGAGGTTCTGACGGAGAGGTGCATGAAATTGGCACGTAGGAGAATCCCAGCTGAGATCAGGATGCAGGGTACAAGTATATAATGTATCATGCAGTGCCCTTTGAGAAGTAAGTATACAGATCACTAACTGCCTGGACCATAAATCTCAGATCTGGTGAAACAGGTTCTGGAAGCATGGCCAGATACAGATTCAAGCCAGACCATCCTCTCTAAACTTATTACCAAAATGCTCATTAATTTGTATACTCGTGTGATATGAAGATGGACCATGTTACAATTTTGTTGATTGTATCTCTGTTAATAAACTGAACACGGAGGAGGAGAATAATGCTTCAATCTATATTTGCCTTTACATATTGCCAGTGAATATGTTTTTATCATGAAAAGTATTCTGCCATTAGAGTATAAAGTCAACTGGGGAGAGGGGAAGGACAACTTATGTTGGGCAATGATGCTGAAATGAGATTCTCATATCATTTTCTCTGATTAATACATTAGTATCATTGATGCACTGCATTCTTTTTCAAAGTCAGGCGGAGTAATTTCTACACCCTGTCACTCAACTTGATGCATGATGAAATTTGCTACAGGCCATGGAAGGAGCGTTTGTGTGACGTGTGCACTTCTAGTTGCACTTGGATTAGCTGAAGATTGGAAAAGTGCCGAGAAGATGATTCGAGAAAGGAGGCCTTACATCAAAATGAATTCTCTTCACCGTAAAAACCTGGAAGAATGGTCAAAGTATCGGTTAACAGCACCAAGGGATGGGGAATCAGTTGTGAGTTCTGTGATTATGTCCAGTAATTCTAAGAAACAGTGATCTTATCTTGGAACTTCAGAATTTAGTTCATTGCTTGAACCAATTTATCTTTCAAACAAGTTTCTTTTTAAATCTTGGAATCTTCTGAAACTTATAACAATACCTATAGTGGTTTTTCCTCAAAAAAATACCCAAAGTGTTTTACATGTATGATGGCAATTCTGTATTTCGTTTGTATCCTTCATGTGAGGAAAACTTCTCGTCTCAATCTATTGTGCTTTCACGGAAACATTTACTGTTATCAACTAGGAATTCTCGGGATTCACTTTTATTTGTATTTGTAGGCTGTTTTATCTTTTATGTACATTTGTTGAACTTGAAAACTTTCAAGTTCTAGTTAAACCTTAGTATGAAAATCCTCTCTTGAATGCAAATGTGCGCGTCTCTTTGGAAATCTTCTTTACAGCTAGTTCCTTCATCATATGCTGATTCTTTTGTGACTTTGGAAAGAAACTAGAACCATCCTCACATTGCGGGTTTCTTGATCACTGGGAGGATGGGCATTATGGTTGTTGCAGTTGCTTTATAAGGTCCTGTTGTATTTGTTGCTACTATATATGTAGTGTAATGTTGATTGCATAGGTGTGCGAAGCTAACAATGAAATTGATGGGGATGTTTGCATTGTAATTAGAGACCTGAGACGGAAATTAAACAGTTATTCAATATTCCCACTTTGTTCTTTGCAAGGGCTGCTTAATTTGTTCAACTGTGCCCCCTTTTCCTGCCCTCTTGCAGAGGTTTACAACTATCCAGTAAATCCAGCATTCAATATGAGATAATAGCAGCTCGTGAGGTGAAAATTTTCTCATTTCTAGCCAAAAAAGAAAAACAAGAGAATAAATGAAATTCTGTCACGATTCATTTGTTTCTACGGTTACAGTGCATTTATACTTCACGATTGTTGTCTTCTGCCTCATATTTCTTTTGCATTCATACAAGAAGTCTGGAGTTGCAAGCGTTGAAGTCAAGTGAGTGTTAAGTTGCTCATATGCCGAGTTTCATAGGAGAGATATAAGTAAATATTACTTCAGGGTGACATGTCAAAACAAACAAATGAAGTTCTAAAAGTACTCCAAACTTTCAAAACTTTGGTACAAATCCTTGCCTGTTCTAAATGTAACAACTCTTTGGTGAGACAAGCAAGGATTTTCTTTTGTACTCGTCGCATCTACTCATCTCTGTAAATTACACACTTCCACATGCGCATGCACGCACGCTCTTTTTTGAAAAGAGGCAGTTATATGGAGCAGCATACAAGTTATATCGAGAGGTCTCCCTTGTTACAAATTATAACTCTGATTCAATCAAAAAGGGAGAAATAATTTTCAACTTTCATTAGCTTATATGGCAAAAGAATGAACATTTTCTTACAAAACATAGCCTTCCCTATGAGGGCCAGTGCATCAATTTTCATGTCTTCCCCATCTCCTAAAAAGAATTAATGATTGAAAAGCTTTCTAAGATCATAAAATAAAAAAAAAAAAAAAAAAAAAATAGAGTGCACGAATTGATGCCTTCTGTACCAATTCTACAGAGCTGCTGTCGATAATTTACAATTTGCGAGCCATCATGAACAGCAGCCACGCTGTATGCGTCATCTTCAAGAGAAGGCATGTCTTCAATGATTAACAAGTGCTGCAGAGGCATATACACAATGGCCTTAGTCAATCCTGAAATACTTGAAAAGGAAAACATAACTTAAAGCAAAAAAAAAAAAAAAAACTTTAAACAGACAAGGAAATGGTAAACAACTCCAGATAATAGCGAGTTTGAAGGCTGAAGGCTGAGGATAATTCAAACCCGCTACTATATTATGAAATTTGGTTACATAGTTCATTATTTCTTCACAACAAAACCTTCGATATAGGGTTTGTTTGGTTGTCGTAATTGGCGTAATTCGTAAATTGTAATTGGTAAACTCTTTTACGGTTGTCAATGAGTTACATGCATGTAAGTATTACGGTGTTTGGTTAGTAATACAAAGTTGTAAGTGGAAAAGTGTATTGTGTTTTATGATATTTGGTTGTCGTAATGTGTAAGTCGTAAGTGAAAAAGTTGACTACAAAATTAACTATTTGGTGATTTAAAAAATTTAAATATTGCAAATAAATACTAAAAATATTAAATATTAAAAAATTAATATTAATATAAAAAATAATACAAATTTGCATGACTACAAAATTACCTGTAAGTGGGTTGTAAGTGACTGGTAATTAGATTGCAAGGGAGTGATAGTTGGGTTGCGTAAGTCTTTTACGAATTACGGTCCAAACAAACACTGTATTTCTAATTTGGCTGTAAGTGATTTACGAATTACGGCCTTTTAAGACCTTTTACGCGAAACAAACAACCCCATAGATTGACATAAACAATATAATCTGCTTTAAGCAAAAGTGAGAGTTTTCCAATGAATGAGCGTGAATAAATTCCACTGCATTCCTTCACTTTCTTTTTGTGTGTTATAATTTGCTTTAAGCAAATGTGGAAGATTCCCCATGAACATGGGCGAATAAATATCATTTTGCTGATCTAGTAACATTTCTTTGGAAGGTAGCAGCGAGAGAACACGTCATACTAGCTGGAACAACCAACCATTAGCATATAGCTATGAAAGCAAACTTAATATCCCATCCTTCCCACGAACTCCCACAAACCCAAAAGGAAGATTCCAGCATGTGAGAGTTGTAATATACATTTCTTGTTCACATGAGAGAAGTAATTAAAACCTGGAACATTGCGTCATGTATAGCTAGAAAAGCAACCTAATCTCCTAGACCTCGCCCTCAACCTGCAAGAGCCCAGCCCCAACTCCTAAGATGCGCCTCACCCGCACAAAAATCAACCATGTGGTGAAACTAAATGGTACTTCCAGATTTCGGCTCCCAAGAGTCATGAGAAAGACAAACCATCATATTTATAGTAAGTCACAATACAATGGTCCAAAAACTTGTGAAAGAACCTTAACCTGAAAACATACAGGCCATGACTGATGTAATGAGAGAATGCTCGGTTAAACCTCTGGAGAGAAGAAATTACAAATCTTGGCCACGATTTCAATGTGATAATTGCTTCCATAGGACCATACCTAATGCACAACATTGTATGTTGAGGTATGTCTTGGTTCACGAAGCCTAACTCTTAACTTCTAAACAATAACATGAACTGAATAATATTCAGAAAAGGAAGAATAAGAAGCTATTTCCACACACTGGCTGGTTCTGAAGAGAAGAGTAGATTCCGGTGACCTTGAGAGAAAATAGTCAGCCGGAAGGTGGATTCACGCCTGCCTTAAACAGAGCAACCTCCCGATTACCACTACCCTCTGTTGAGGGGTGTAGTGAAGAAAGAGGGGAGTTCATCAATGATCATCATCTTTGCTGTATCTCCATAGGTTGTTCCGGCAGGGAATTGCCAGCATGAGATCAGATCTAAGGAGGTTATCCCCAAATCCAGCCTTGACTAAGCAGATCTGTTCACTTTTGGCCAGACCTAGCCTCAATTGGGGCACATGAAGCCGTGATAGAGCTGACAACTTTATGACCAATCTATTTTTCGGCATGGGATCCAACCATGTTGGCTTCAATTCAACTTCTTATTTGTACACATTTAGGTGCCCTCTATCTGTTACTCATTCTGACATCGCCACATGGTGCTGAGCTCATCACTGATCAGATAAAAGGGTCACCTGTGCTCATTCTGACGATGGCAGTTGGTTTGGGTCTTATTATGTGTCTGATGAGGGTACTGGACCATGTTGGGATGGTGATGACTTTGGCTGTTGGATAAACCCAAATCCCGATTTAAATCTACCTTACAATAAAGTATCTAAGGTTGATTCAGTTTTGACTCAAGCCATGTTTTTGCTTTGAAGCTTGCACTGCAAACCGAAGGGGAATCCTTGCAGGTTGTTGCATAACATGAACATGCCATCCTTGTAGACTCTTGCATGACATGGACATGCCAATTCTGACGGACACCTCAAGACACACTGACAGTGCAGCACAAAATAGAAGCACCGTGGATATGCGTCTAACATGTCTTATCAAAATGACACGGCTTCACTATAGAAGAGTCCATGCAACATAGCTTCAAATAGTATGAAACTTGGAAATAGCTACAACTCAGAATGATTGATGAGGGCATCACGCTAGTGAGACGACTGTTTGATCGAGTCTATTCTAGAAAACAACGGGTTGTCTTCTTTTGTTTTAGTTATTTTATTTTTAGTTTATTTTACTGAATTTAGTAGTATTTTCTTTTATGTGGGTGTTTAGTACCACATCGGTTATTTTCTAAAAGTGTTCTTTTGTAAAACCTATAAATAGGCCGCCCAAGACTTCTCTTTGGATATTATTAAATGATTGAAAGTACAAATTTTTCAGTTAAAATTTTTAAGATTTTGCTCTTGAGTTTTGAATGAAGCCCGTGCAAGGGGTGTGAAGTCCAAAACTCTATCCAGATTCCCAATTCAAATTTTAAACCCCACTTTTCAATTTGAAGGTGATTACGATCCATATTGTTTTACATCAATTTGGTATCAGAGCAATTGGTTTTCAATTCCCTTCAAAAAATTTTCCTCCACCCAATCCCTAGTTCTAGATCAACCCTAGATTTATTCAAGAAAAAGGAAAAGAAAAAATTAAGATCTGAAACCCTAATCAGATACAAAAAAAAATCCCAAAACCTGTTGTTCATCGTCTCCTTCCTAACGTTCTCTCTCCCCACCAAATCAAAACCCTAATCCGCTCGCCGCCGTCGCCCCAACGCCTCGCCACCATCCCCGCGCCCTCGTCCTCATGTTCCATCGTCGCAACCTCCACTGCAAGAGCCACCTCCCTCACCCTTGCCAATCACGAGATCACCACCGCCATCACGAGATCATTAGGTCTCCACCTCGACATCCACAGATCACCGCCATAACCGCAACCAGTGCGCCATTACGAGATCATCAGATCTCCACCTCGCCGACGAGCTCAGATCCCCGCACGACCTCCTCTTCCTCTGCTTTTCCCCGCGACACTGCAAGTCCTCGCCACCTCGCCTATCCCATCGTCTCCAGTCTCGCCACCTCACCTCGTCAGATCTCGCCAATCGTCATTGTCAGGTCAAGCTCTGACATCGCCAGTCCTCGCCACTACCTTCGTCAGGTAGCCGCCGCTGTAGAGACTCAAAAACCCTAGGCCTGTGTTGGGTTTCGATTCGAGTTACTGTAAAAACTCCATTTAGACCCGACCGACTGTTGCGGATCTGACCCGCTAAGAACAGCGCCGCCAGAGCCGATCCAGACCCAGCTCAACATCTAACGTCAGCAGCTCAACCGCTGACGTCATCGGCTCCTCCCGAGCCGGTCCGAGCTGACCCCAACCCGCGGCTTAGACCAAGCCGACTTGGAGCCATTCAACTCGACTGAGTCAACTCAGCGAGACTCGGTATTTGAGCTCAACCGATTCAGTTCATATTTTCGAAGGCCATTCTGAGCTCATTTCAAGCCCGAATCAAGCCATTTTCGAAGTAGTAAATTCGTAGATATCAGTACTACGCGTCTGCAGCTTTCATATCCAAGTTCGAGATTCAGTTGGCTCCCAGGTAATCGTTGAAATTTCTATTCAGTTGTTTCCTTCTCTTAATTAAGATAGTTCATTAACTCTGTCGTAAGATAGAATTTATTGATTGCTGCCCACAAAAAGTGAGTTTGTGTGAATCTGACCTTGAATGAAAACCTAAATTGATATTAATTGTGCAACTCAATTAACTTGAATCTGTGGCCACTTGAGCTAATTTGAAATTTATTGTGTTAGCACGTGTAGTTTAATTACTGTCCCAACATTTTTTCTTAATCATGTGTTAATCAACAAAGCTAAAAATTGGTATTATTTGTCATTAATCTGATCTCTGATTCCTTCTGCATTAGCATACATCTCACCTTAAGGTATATTGTATTCAAAATTAGTTAGGAACTCGCATGCCAACTAGAAGTGGTAGATCTTTGTCAATAGAAGAGACCTCTGCACCAATGGACCCTAGCCTTAGGGATGTACTTAACACACTCATTGCTAGGATGGACCAAATGGACTGACGACTGCAAGAGTTTAAAGATCTGGCTGATGTCAATTGTAGAGATTTTACCACACAACTTGATAGGCTAGAACTAATCGAATGAGAACCACATAGGAGAATGAGTCTCGAACTAACAATAGGTCACCCAAGCACGTGTGAGCTCAACCTTACAATACAGAGGACTCAGATGTATCAAAAGCGTAAAAGTAAATGCTCCTTCCTTCGACAGACGTTTAGACCCTCAGCCTTACATAGATTGGCAACTAGCTATGAATCACTACTTTCATTGGTGTGAGATGTCCGAGTCTAGGAATATTCGATTTCCTATGATGAAGCTAACTGGGCGAGCCGGACAATACTTGGAGAACCTTGAAAGGATGAGATATAAAAAGAATGACCCAGTTAAGACTTGAGAGGGCAATGAAAGAGAAGCTTATATTGAAATATGTTCCACCTTCCTTCATACAGCAGTTACTAGACAAGTGAAATAGGTGGACTCAAGAAAACAAATCTGCCACCAATTACATCGCTAAGTTTGATGAATACTTGAATTGGTATGGTGCAATCAAGTTTGAATCTCCCAAACGGGCCCTATCTAGATTTAGATCAGGTCTTAGGGACAATTACTGTCGAGAGCTCATAGCTCGGGCATCACGACCCTAAAAAAGGCATATCAAGTAGTTACTAATTTAGATGAGTCTAGAGGATCTTACATCCACCGAACTAATTCTAGGGATAGCTTTAAAACCACAACTGCTAGCAAACCTAGCTTTAACCGATCCTTTCCTGTCCCGAGCAAACATACCTCCAGTTCTTCAAGTGTCAAACCAGCAGGTTCTTCTAGCACAAAATCGATAACCTCTGAGAAAAAATGGCTAGTGAATCAACAAAGGTCAACCTGTGTGCCCAGTGTTATAGATATCAGAGGTATGGACACCTCGCAAGCCAGTGTCCAAGTCAAACCAAGACCCTCTTAGTGAAAGTTCCCATAGTAAATGTAGAAGAAAAAGAATATGGTTTGAAAGTGGTCGTGCATCAACAGGATGATGACTCGGATGCCTCTACCGAAGAATGTAAAATCAACGGCTATATTAGAACTTTGGCAGTGGCGAACCTAACTCTTAGTGAAGACGGAGCCCACTTAGGAGTAGGTAGGCACTCTAGCGCGCGCAGCCCGAGCAAGTCAACGACTAGAAAAGAACCGTCATATTCCAAACATGCACAAAAATTGAGAACAATAGCTTCAAAATGATAGTGGATAGTGACAGTTGCATCAACGTTATTGCATCTAGGAATGAAACTGGTGAAGCATTCAAATCCCTACAAGGTCACGTGGATTGACGCTACATCCACAGATGTTCAAAAGAAATGTCAGATTCCCATTCAGTTTGCGACGTACACAAATAACGTGTGGTGTGACATACTCTCTACGGATGTTTGTCATATCATTTTGGGATGACCATAGTTGTTGACTAGATGTGACCAAATAGAACGAACCAATCACTGCTCATTCGTCCATAACGACAAGAAGATGAAGCTAATGCCTAATCAACCTATACCACCAACTTCAGAAAAGAAGAATGATAAGGACGAAGAAAAAGTGGAGACACTAATTCCTGAAAAGAAAGGTGATAAGGGAAAAGGGAAGATGATAATGAACTTGATTAGCCATGATCAGATTGAAAAGAGCTTGAATGAGGGTTCGACTTGCTATGCACTTGTGGCTCAAGAAACTGAACCAGAGACCGAGTTGCAAATTTCAGGACACATTAAACCAATACTTGAAGAGTTCTCCGAAGTCCTCCCCAAAGATCTGTCAGGTGAGCTGCCTCTAATGAGAGACATTCAACATGTCATTGACCTAGTTCCTAGAGCAACTTTGCAAGCCTGTCCCATTACAAGATGAACCCGCCGGCACACAGAATTACAACGGCAGGCAGAGGAGTTACTTGACAAAGGATTCATTAAAGAGAGTTTAACTCCATGTGCAATTCCCGCACTTTTGGTACCAAAAAAGAATGTCACATAGCGCATGTGTGTGGATAACCATGCAATCAACAAAATCAATATCAAGTATCATTTTCCCATTCCTCGTCCTGACGATTATTGGAATTGATGTCAAGTGCTACAATATTCTCCAAGATTGACCTTAAGAGTGGACACCATCAAAATAGAATTTGCCCAGGGGATGAGTGAAAACTACATTTAAAACTAAGGATGGTTATATGAATGGTTGGTTATGCCCTTTGGACCGTCCAATCCTCCTAGCACCTTCATGAGAGATGACTCAGCTGTTTCGACCATTTATCGACAAATTTGTGGTGGTATATTGATGATATACTGATTTATAGCCGAACTCAGGAGCAATATATGGACCATCTGAGACAAGTCCTTCGCACACTCCATGCTGAAAAGTTCTATGCAAACCCAAAGAAGTGCGCTTTCTGCACATCCAGAGTTATCTTCCTAGGATTTGTGGTTTCATCAGAGAGAATTTCTGCATACCTTAAGAAGATAAAGGCAATTACTGAGTGGTTACAACCCCGGACGGTTAGGAAAGTCATGAGTTTTCACGAGTTAATCACTTTCTACTATCGGTTCATTAAGAACTTTAGTGCTATTATGACACCAATAACCGACTACTTGAAGAATGAGAAATTTCAGTGGGGTCCTTCCGCCACCATGACTTTTAAGGAAGTGAAGAGGTTGATAAGTGATAACAGAAGCTGTTGTTATACGTCTACCAGATTTTTCAAAGGTGTTTGAAGTAACATGTGACGTATCAAGGCTTGCGATAGGTAGCGTGCTGAGTCAGGAGAACCATCTCGTTACCTATTTTAGTGAGAAGTTAAATGACGTCCGACAGCGATACTCCAAATATGACAAGAAATTTTATGCAATTGTGCAGGTTATGCGCTACTAGAGACATTACCTGCTACCGCAGAAGTTTGTAGTGTATTCAGATCATGAAGCGCTGAGATACCTCAACTCCCAAAAGAGGTTAAATGCAAAACATAGCAAGTGGGTGAAATTCCTCCAAGATTACATATTTGTCCTCAAGTACAAAGCAAGAGTTGACAACGTCGCTGATGCGATCAGCCGGCGAGTGATGATTTTAGTTATTATGAGCGTAGGAGTAATAGAGTTCAAGAAATTGAGAGAGGAATATGAGTCATGTCCTGACTTTGGAGAAATATATGTCACGTTACGGGATGACTCTGTTCGAGATATGGACGAGTTTTTGTTACAAGACGGATATCTATTTAGATTTTGTAAGTTATGTATTCTCCTTACATCCCTCAGGGATTTTCTCTCTTGGGAAATAGAAACTAGAGATTTGGCTAGACACTTCGGCCAGAACAAAATGATTGAGGCCGTTGAGCATAGATTCTACTAGTCGAGCTTAAAGAAAGATGTTGCTAAGATCGTTGGTTAGTGTCGCACTTGTCAACTGGCCAAACAATAAAAAAATTGTTGATCCTTACACTCCTCTCTCTATACCCAATTGCCCTTGGCAAGATGTGAGCTTAGATTTTATACTATAATTACAAAAAACACAGAAAAGATATGATTCTATCCTAATAGTGGTTGACAGATTCTCTAAGACAACTCACTTCATCCCGTGTTCCAACCTCAAATACATCTCGTGTAGCTATCTTTTTCTTTGATCATGTCGTCAAACTGCATGGGTTACCTAAGATCATGGTGTCAGATAGAGATGTTAAGTTTGTTAGCTATTTCGGGCAAACACTATGACACAAGATGGAGACCAAACTAAAATTTTCGATAGTCTTTCACCTACAAACTGATGAACAAACCGAGGTAGTCAATAGAACCTTAGAAAATCTCCTTAAGTGTCTCGTTATAGAAAATTTAAAAACTTGGAATCTAATCTTGCGTATGGCCGATTTGCATACAATAGTTCTGCTGATGAACTATCGCCAAGCAAACAACAGAAGAACACCAAGTCGAAGACTCGGCAACGGAAGCGAAAGCGTAGAAGATCTACCACTAGAAAGAAATTACCATACAACCAAGGAATACAAGATTTAACGTGGTTCAACAATGTGCCTACGTCCACGGGGAGGGGAGAAATATTTATTGAAGAAAATACAAGAGTTACAATGAGATTTCTCTCACAACTCTCAATGATGGAATTCTAAAATTTCTCTTGAATTCTTGACACACTTTCAAAAGGCACCCCTGAGGGATTTATATAGGCACCTAGGATGATCCTAGTCCAACACGAACTCAAACCAGCAATCCTTAGAGAAATAGGAAACTCATATCTAAACCAAAACAGGAAACAGATTCGTATAAGAAACTGCTAAAAACCTGAATTCTTCTCCAATGAATATGAGGCACTCCAAGTACTAACAATCTCCACCTTGACTGATGTCCATTGAGTCCCTCCATAGAAATTGGCATCTGCTTTATTCGCCTTCCTTTCTCCCCCCTTTTGTGACTTCACATGGCTCCCTCACAAGAGCACATTCGCCACTTTATCTTTGGAGAACCTTGATGAAGTTCAGAGATGCTTTGAACTTCTCCACCAGGATGGTCTTCATCATCATATCTGCTGAATTCTTCTTCGTGCTAATCTTTACCATATCGATCACCTTATCATTCATGACCACTGACGTATCTTATAAAATCTCACATCAATGTGCTTCGTCCGCTTGTGATACCTGTGATCTTTAGCGGGATAGCTATCGCAATGAACCCGAACTGAATCATGTATGATACTGAATGTCTCAACCAATCCTCTTAACCACAAAGCTTCATTTATCGCCTCAACTGCAGCCATGTACTCTACTTCTGTCATTGAAAGAGCAATTATATCTTGCAACTCTGCTTTCCAACTAATGACGCACTCAGCTATTATGAACACATAGCCCGTCGTAAATCTTCGTTGATCAAGATCTCCTACATAGTCAACATAGCCTTGTAGTAACCTAGGCTTCCTCGTTTCCAATCTTTAAAACACCAAGCCTAGTCTCGCAGTCCCTCGCAGATATCGTAGCACCCACTTTACTACTTCCCAATATTACTTTCCTGAATTTGACATGAACCTATTTATTGTACTAACTGTATAGGCTAAGTCAGGCCTAGTGCAAACTATCGCATACATGAGTGATCCCACCGCACTAGCATATGGTACTCAAGACATCTCTTCCTCCTTTTCCAGTGATTGTAGACACTGCTTGGAGGATAATTTGAAGTGACCTGCCAAAGGAGTGGTGACTGGTCTTACTTCTGTCATGTTGAATCTCTCCAACACCTTGAGAATATAGCTCCTGGGATAGCCAAAGTCTGCTTGAGCCTCTGTCTCGAGCGATCTCCATACCTAAGATCTTAACTTCTCCCAAATCCTTCATGTCAAATTCCCTCTTGAGCTGAGCTTTAAGCTTCTGAACATGTGTCTTGTTTCTCGCAGCAATCAACATATCATCCATATATAACAGCAAATATGTCAGATCATCACTCTGCTTGAAATAGACACAACTTATCATACTCATATCGGTTGTATTTGGCCTTGATCATGAAATAGTCGAACCATTTGTACCACTGTCTGGGAGACTGCTTAAGTCCATAGAGGGACTTCTTTAGAAGACACACCTTGTTTTCTTTACCTTCCTGAATGTAGCCTTCAGGTTGTTTCATGTATATCTTCTCATCCAGCTCACCGTGCAGAAACGTTGTTTTAACATCCATCTACTCTAACTCTAGATCAAACTGAGCAACTATCGCCAATAACATCTGAATAGACGTATGCTTGACTACAGAAGAGAAAATCTCATTGTAGTCAATACCCTCCTCTGAGCATATCCTTTGGCAACTAACCTTACCTTGTATTGCTCAGTCCATCTTGCGAAGACCCATCTGCAACCTATTGTCTTAAAGTCCTTTGCAAGATCGACTAACGTCCATGTTTGGTTTCTACCCAAAGACTATCTCTTACTCCATAGCTATATTCCACATGTCGTGATCATCTGCCTCGATCACTTCCCTATAACTGTCAGGTTCTCCTGTTTCTGTTACTAATGCGAAAGAGACATGATCTTCATCTCAGACATACCTTGTTGGTGGTACCGTAACTCTGACTGACCGCCTCAACGGTTTAGGTTGCTCATGAGTAGCCTCCTGTTTGTCTCCATCTGAATCTGAGTCCTCTTCTGACTCTTCAGGCCTTTTAGGGCTATCTGAGAGCTCGACTCTCTTTTCCTGAGTGTCTGTTGTCGATCTATCTGAACCTCCACTTTGCGCTTTATCCTCCGTCTCTGACTTTTCTCGCAACATTTAATTTTCGTCAAAGACCATATCTCTGC
Source organism: Agave tequilana (assembly GCA_038442645.1). Taxonomy (NCBI): domain Eukaryota; kingdom Viridiplantae; phylum Streptophyta; class Magnoliopsida; order Asparagales; family Asparagaceae; genus Agave; species Agave tequilana. The sequence continues at coordinate 46,210 of JAVJIF010004559.1, forward strand.
TGGTAAAGGCGCTCCTTTTCTCAGAATCCCAAAGTCTGAAACCTTCAACTCCTTTGGTGAACCCGATGAAGATACACTTCTTAGACTTGGACTCCAATTAGTTTCTTTTCTGACTATCAACCAAACTATATGTCGGGCAACCAAAAATCCGTAATGTTGAATAGTCCACAGATACTCCTCACCATATCTTCTCTGGGATCTGAAGATCAATAGTTGTTGATGGTAATATGTTTACCAGATAAGTCGCATAATTCACCGCCTCTACCCAAAATCCTTCTGACATTTCAGCCTGTAATCTGATACTGCGGGCACGCTCTATAAGTGTTCGATTCATGCGCTCTGCTACTCCGTTTTGTTCTGGTCGCCCTGAAATCTTAGCTGGTGAATTCTTTGGAGGTGTACCTGCCTCCATTATCGGACCTCAAGACTTTCACTTTCCATCCCGTCTGATTTTCCACCAAAGTTTTCCACTCCTTGAACTTCTGAAATACTTCTATTTCTGCTTCAAGAAGTATACCTAAACTTTTCTTGAAAAATCATCTATAAAAGTAATAGAGTACCTAGCACCTCCAATGGATGCTACTGGCGAAGGCCCCCACACATCCGTGTATGAAATCTAGCAAGCCCTTTGTCTTGTGCTAAGATGTAGAGAAAGCTACTCTACATTGCCTACCCATAATGCAAAATTTACAAAAATCAAGTTTGCAATATTTGATACCTGGTAGAGCACTTTTTTGTGTAGGACTTGAAAACCTTGCTCGCTCATGTGTCCAAGACGCATGTGCCAAAATCTTATAGTATTCTCCTTCTCTGTTGCTGCTGAAGATCACCAATAATAATGCTTCCTGTCAACTTGTACAAATTTGTTGTTCGTTCTCCTTTGAGAATCGTCATGGAGCCTTTAGTAATTTTGATTGCTCCATCTGCATCAAAAAACTTGTACCCACGAGCTTCCAAAGCTCCCAACGAGAGAAGATTCTTCTTTAAATTCGGAACGTGACGAACGTTCATGAGAGTTCAAACCTGTCCATCAAACATCCTCATACGGATGTTGTCGATGCCAACAGTCTTACACACGGCGTCATTTCCCATTAGGACAAAGCCTCCATCATAAATCTTGTAAGTACTGAACCACTCCCTTTTGGGCACATGTGATATGTGTATCCCGAGTTAAGTAATCAAGCATCTGAGTATTTACCTTTTCTTGACTCAGCTGTCAAGACATCACATGAATCCTCATCTGCTTCTTCGACAACCCCAGCTTAATCTGACTTTCTACTGGTACTAGCCCCATCAGAATTTTTGCCGCCTTTCCTCTTCAGCATCTCCTTGTATTTCAAACAATTTTTCTTGATGTGCCCTGATTGCTTGCAAAAGTAGCAAGAGAAACTGCTAGAAGCCTCTGAATCTCTTTTGGGCCCCTACTCTTTGATCTTCCCCTCTGGCCCTTAACAAACAATCTTGATGCCTCCTCCGTAAAATTTGTCTTCTTCATCAGCTTGTTGTTTTGGAGCATCTACCTGACATCTTTTAACTCTAAGGTCTCCTTACCATATATGATGGTGATCGCAAAGTGGTCATAACTTAATGGAAGAGAAGAGAGTAACAGAAGAGTTGTCTTCTTCTTCTAACTTAACCTCTAGAGCTAACAAGTCGCTTAAAATTCTATTAAAAGCATTGAGATGTTGTAAAATAGGCGTACCTTCCTTCATCCGAAGGCTGTATAACTGCTTCTTCATGAAGAGTTTGTTCGACAAACTCTTCGTTATGTACAGGCTCTCCAGCCTGCACCAAAGACCAGCAATTGTCTCCTCGTTCATCACGTTGTAGAGGACCTCATCTGATAGGTACAGTATGATCGTCGCCTTTGCGCGGAAGTTGGTGTCGTTCTACTCATTATCCTACATCTTCAATAGCTTTTTCTCAATACCAAGCAGGGTCTTGTGTGTGTCCTCCTTCACGAGCAACGATGTTACTCGCATCTTCCACAAAAGAAAGTTGGACTTCCCGTCGAATTTCTCCACCTCGAACTTAGTTGTCGTGGTCATCTTGTTAGCCATCGATTTGATATAAATTGTTGATGATCTATCGCCGATCAAACAACAGAAGAACACAAAGTCGAAGACTTGGCAGCGGAAGCGTAAAATATCTACCACTGCAAGCAATCACCACACAACCAAGAAACACAAGATTTAACGTGGTTCTGCAATGTGCCTACGTCCACGGGGAGGAGGAAAGAAATATTTATTGAAGAAAATACAAGAGTTACAATGAGATCTCTCTCACAACTCTCAATGGTGGAATTCTAGAATTTCTCTTGAATTCTTGACACACCTTCAAAAGGCCACCCCTGAGGAATTTATATATGTACCTAGAATGATCCTAGTCCAACACGAACTCAAACCAGCACCTTCTTAGAGAAATAGGAAACTTGTATCCAAACCAAAATAGGAGACAGATCCGTATTAGGATGCTAAAAACTTGAATTCTTCTCCAATGAATATGAGGCACTCCAAATACTAACAAGTTCTATCAAAAGGACCACAAGTCTTAGTCCATTTGAGATTGTAATTGATTTTAAACCTAGGCAACCAATTGATTTAGTTTCCATAACTCATCATCATTTTAAAATATCAGACTTTGCATTCGCATCTCATATATGCGCATTAAATGAGGAAATCAAAGAAAAGATAATGAAAAATAATATTGATTATAAATCTTCTATTGATTTACACCGTAAATTAAGGACATTTAATGTCGGTGACTATGTAATGGTCTGCCTGATACCTGAACGGTTTCCTCCAAGAATCGTAAAGAAATTGCATGCGCGAAGCGCAGGACCATTTCAAATCCTCGAGAGAATCAATTCAAATGCTTATGTGGTGGACCTCTCATCAGATTTTGACATTAGTTGCACTTTTGATGTAGAGGATTAAGTTCCATATAGATGTATTTTTGCTACCCCTTCTGAATCATTCATGGATGAGCCTACCCAAGACCTTTTGAGAGCCCCCATTACCTCCACTTCCTCCAAAATTATCCTATACAGTAGAAAATGTAGATTCTATTTTGGATGATCAAATTGTCCCTACTAAAAACAGAGGAACATGACGCTATCTTATTAAGTAGAAAGGAAGACCCGAATTAGAAAATTCTTGGATTACTGAGTTGAATTTCTGACGGCTTGATCCTGATCTACTGGAGCACTACCAAAGCTAGCAGCAGCTTCCCGGCACACACTCGACAGGGTTGAGTTTTTTTCATCCGGGAGAAATGATGAGGGCATCACACCATTAAGAAGATTGTTTGATCGAGTATATTCTAAGAAACGACATCCTACCTTCCTTTGATTTTAGCTATTTTATTTTTGTTTATTTTGCTGAATTTAGTGGTATTTTCTTTTATGTGAGTATTTAGTACTACATTGATTATTTCCTAAAAGTGCTTTTTTGTAAAGCCTATAAATGACCCAGGACTTCTCTTTGGATATTATTGAATGATTGAAAGTACAAATTTTTCTATTAAAATTCTTAAGTTTTTGCTCTTGAGTTTGGGTGTGAAGCCCGTGTAAGGGGTGTGAAACCCAAAACTCTATCCAGATTCCCAATTCAAATTTTAAACCCTAATTTTCAATTTGAAGGTGACTGCAATCCATATTGTTTTACATCAATGATCCTTGCTGTCTAACAACCCAAGTCACCACCATCCCAACATGATCTGATTTCACAGAGTGACGCAAGAGATTGTGTCAAAGTCGTGCATGGTGGGGTAAGGTCATATACTATGAGTATTATGCAGTGGTTGAGAAAAGGGCATTACATAGAAGATCGTTAAAGTCAAAAAGCAACTGTTTAACTAAGATGCCAAGTAATCAGCACATTGTTGACATTATTCAAGTAATCAACCTAAAGTTCTAGAAGAACTGGAGAAGCTTAAAATCCTTTTCAGTGGTCATATCTCAAGAAAAATGCAAGTGAAGCATCTTATTAAAACTTTAGTAAATAAGATCCACATTTTCTTTTATAGTGTAAATTAATGTCATGATAAAACTGTTATGAATTATGTGACTGACAATTTTCTTTTAATCCATAAAAATTAAAAGCGAGTTACAACTTTAATTTCAGTAGCCCTACCATTTCATTTTTGTAATTTCTGTCTGTTCGTTCTTGGGCCCATGTTTTGAACATAAAGTATAAAAATTTTGTTTTGAATAAAATATAATATAAATCAGCATAGTTTCCTCACTCTCTAATTCCTTGACCCTCCTTTCAAAACCAAATAGTCCACTAAAGTTATTCCATCTAATTTTTTATTCTACAAGTAAATATCGACCGTAACTTTTAACCTATTAAACCTGTTGATCATTCTGGAACTAAGCTGAAGCTAAATCCATCAACTACATAAAAAACTTATTGGCTCCTGGAAAATTCAAAAGCTACTGCCTCCAGAATCCAAGAACTTTAGAGTGACGAGAGATAACAAGTAATAGAAGTAAACATTAGCATCAGAAGTGAAGCCACAGAGCTTACATTTTCCATCTTTCATTTAATATGATAGAATAAAATCATTTTAAGGTTACAATAACACTATATCTAGCCCTTTTTCATGATTTTTTTCCTTTCTTAAGTTATTGGCTATCTTTACACCTAAACGGCCACAATAAGTCAACATGCGGGCAATTTTTGACAATACACACGACATGTGCATCCAACACGCCACGGCTTCACGATAGAAATATTTGTGCTACATAGGTACTTTTCCCCTAAGAGCAGTATTTCTACCTAGTTTTGGATTGATCCTCCCAAAATCCACTCCAAAAGAGTCAGAATTCAAATTAACGTCCCAAACCCTCTCTTGAGAGAGAAAAAACCTAGAAGCCAAAATTTTGTAATAATAATAATACAATAATGTTTCTTAAGTAACACAATCTGTAGGTGATGCCAAGCTGCTTTTAACATTTGTTTATCTAGATCTAATTAAAATATGAGGAACAAGGCGCCTAATTGTCAGGTTTCACCTGCATTGTGCATGGAAATAATCCAATTTTTTGTATAAATAGTGAATATATTATTATTACTAATATTTAATCTGTATTCTTATTATTCCTACTACAACTACGGCTTCTTTTTAGTGCAAAGGCCGAAGACCAGACTTGAACCTAAGTCGCTTGCTAAGTATATAGTATGTACTCCTTTTATCTTCAACTTTATCAAGCATTATCTCTTGTGCTCAACTTTCAAATGATTGAAACTGATAGACTAGAAATCAATGTAAAGAAGCAAGGTCATTTGTGATTCCTCTTTTGTTCTGCTCAACAATGCTTTGAATTCCTAAATTAAGGTCTTTTGTTCCCACAAGAATTAGCCTCTTGGGCTTCTCTTTGACGGGCTATTACATAATCATATATCCTATACTTGAAGAAAATAAACTAATAATTATAATGGTGATTTTTAAAGATATCTAGTTAATTTTCATGTTATTAATCTAATAGATACAAACCTAGATGCTTGTTTTTTTCCTCAAATTGTTAGAAATTTTTACAAACAACAAATATCATTCTCTTTATTTCTCAATTCGCCTAAATAGAATTATTAAATTAGATATAACCATCTTCCTTGATGATTCGACCCGCAAAGTACTACGAATAAACATTGTACGCTTCGGTAATGCATTAAAATTCACATCAAGTTTTTGACGTCATTGCCAGAGAATACGGATTTTCTTTAGTTTTTAATTCTTTTTACGGATTGATTTGTTTGTTTAGAGTTTCAAGAATTAAAGTACACGATCTAAGATTGCAGGAAGCTTTCTAGAGATAGATGAAGCAGACTGTAGAAAATCAGGACCAAAAATCTGAAGTCATCCAGCCAGCGACCCAGGTAAGTTTTCTGAACTCAATTTTTTCTTGACTATGTATATATTATTTTTGCTTGATTCACTGTATCCCTTCTAACGATGATAAAAAGATTTAAAAAAATAAAAAATTTAGATAGATCACAAAAAGAAATTTTTTAAAACTTTATCTAGGGCATTCTTATTTATATTCTGTTGGTGATTACTGAAGTAAAATACATGCCCTACAACTTTACATTCATATAGATTAGAAATCACAAATAGTTCTAGCATTCATATTTTGTACATTTCATATCTAATCGATTTAAGGGCAAAACCTATTAATCAAGATGAGGGGATTTCATCATCCTTTCTTAGCCCAAAAATCACTTCTTTCATCAACATTGATCCAACCTAACATAAAATCAATTAGATGTTGGCCCCTAAAGACTCTCAAGCACAATAGGAGAAGAAAGTTGGAGGGTGAGTCATTCCTTTGAAATCTCAGTTTAATTAGTGTTTAGGAAGGTGTTCTGAAAGGTGGTTACTTAATTAGGACCCATATTTTAAATATCGTCCGAGTCGGCCGAGATCTCGTCCGATATCTCCTTTTTTGTCTGCTGTCGATACGATATGAGAAATCGTTCCCCATATCATTTGCAGCAAAAAACAACCGATATTTAAAATATTGACCGATAAATCGCCCGATTTCAGCCGATAAATCGCCCGAAATATCGGCCGATATGAAATAACTTATTTATTGTACGACTATGTGCAAATATGTATTATTTTTTTTACTGTCTTTACATGCATATTACATCATTTTTATTAGGTAGATGATGTCTATGACACTAAACCAACTTTTAGTTATCAATATTTCATTATATATAGTGTCCGATATGAACGCCCGATATGCGTGCGTATCCCCGATATCTCCCCCAACATCTGGAAACCGATATGAAAAGCCCTCATCCGATACGATCCGATATCCGATATTTAGAACCTTGATTAGGACCATTATAAATGGATAATCTCCTACCTAATTTTCACTGATATGGTCAATTGGATTAGTAAATTTAGGGTTTGATAAGCCTAACAATTGACTTGAAACAGTTAGGAGTTGCCCAGTGGTGTTTTAGAATTGACCTAACATAGGACTTTGTTGTTTTGATTTGTTTAGTTAAGAGTTCTTTTTTATTTTTATCCTTTCATTCTCATCCCTTAGACTTCTCACCTTTTAGGTCTTTTTCCTTCTAAATCAGTCTGCATCGCTGGTGTATGTCGGCTTGGTATTGTGATTCAAAAGATAGGTTAATCAATTTCGATTCAAAAGTAGGTTAATCAATTTCGATACTATCATTCATAACTGATCTTGTTTTCACGCCGGTCCTTCTGGATCGATGTTATCCTTCAAAATGTTCCCATTCGCTCAAGCATCAAACTCCTGACCGCTAGTGAGAATACTATAAACTCAAGCCATAATTCATTAGTATGCTTCCCAATGGCTCAGATTCTGAAGATGCATATATGTTCATCAGTAAATTTGAGGAAGTATACGTCATGATGAAAATTCAACAACTTACGATGATGCCATTAGACTTAGGTGCATACCCTTTGCTCTAAAAAACGACGCTAAGAAATGATTATATAGTTTACCCACTAACTCGATTTATAAGTGAGATAAATTTATTAAGACAATCCTTAAGAAATTTTATCCCATGCATAAAACGGCCAGGATAAGAAATGCAATTAATCAATTCCAACAAGTAGGAGGTGAACATTTCTGAAAGTATCTCGAGAGGTTCAAGGACTTACTTGCTTAGTGTCCTCATCATGCCAATAAAAAATGACGATTGTGCCAAATTGTCTACGGAGGTTAGATTATACATTTCTCGTCTCTCGAGTGATCGTCTTCAGTAGTAAGAGATTGCAATGAGACCTCAACAACCTTTCAGTAAGTCCTTGTCTTACGAGTTCTAATCTTCTACCAAGAGACATTGATCTTTGACAATTTACATTGTTTGGCGTCGGGGAACCCCAATCGACACTGGTTGGCAACGCCTATTACAAAGCCTTAACAACCACTCTCCCACTTCCACATTCTTGATCCACAATAGCGAACAGTAGTGACTTGTGCATGAGTTATTTGTCATATTATTTTGTGTTACATGCTAGATGCTTTGTTGGGTTTTTGTCGCTGTATGTCAATATTGGTTTTATATAGTCTTTTCCTTATCTTTATATATGTGGTGTGGTTTTAGTGCCATTTTATTTATTAAAAATATATGTAGTGGTGGTTTTTGAATTTTTAAATATTTTTAGAAATATTTTTTATTTATTCTTTATTTAAGATATTTATATTTTTCAATAAAAATAAAAAACCATGCAGCTTGCGCTTCACTTTACGCTATATACGCTTTTAAATATTAGGAGGTGGAGCACTATGCTTTATGTTGTTGCTATTTTCAACATTAGTTACAACTGATCACGAATCCAATAAGAACCTTCTATCAAGATCTCACCACAACCTGAGACATTGGGTGAAACGGTGTATCCAAGCTAGCTATTTGGCTATTGTAGGTCTGTGAATACCACCGTAGCGCCACAACAAGTACAAGCACCAAATCTACTTATTACACGAACCAAGATATGATCCACAGGTTTCTAGTTGTTTTGGTAGTTACAGACAATAACTATAATGGTCTATAATGAAAATCTGGCTTATAGATACTTGAATCCTCTTAATAATACTAATAATACTGCAACTCGGTTCTCTTTATAGTATCATAAACACTCAATGTAAACATACTTGCACGAGAATGGGAATAAAATATTAATGATTTCTCAAGGCCACATTATGCGTTCACTACTATACTCGTATATATTCTTGTGTCTGTATATGATACTATAACAAGAATAAAAATAAAAAGAACAAGAAGCATATGCATGTATGCACATGTATGTAAACATAAAAGTTTATTAATAAACATTTACTTTATTCCCATTCTCAAGTATGTGTATGTTAATATATCAACAATTTATGTTTACATTTACATAATTTGAAATTTGATTTTATTCTCATTCTCATGTATGTATGGATGTTTGTATTTCAGAAAATCTTGAAATAAAAGATAAAGAGAAATACTAACATGATATTGTACCTGCTTTATATAGCTTCAAATGATCAAGCAAAAGGCCTCCACAAAGCAGTCACAAATGCGATCACTCGTACTCAAATCGCACATCAACATGCGTGAATTTTCTCATAAGACAAACTAAAGATGAGGTGAAATTAGCCAACATCTGTCGCTCTTCTCGAGTTTTTGCTTCTGAAAGAACACCATGAATGACTAACTTTTTAAGGTTTGGGCATCTGTCAATCATCCCAAATACCCAGTGCCCAAAGTGCTCGCTTAACACTGTCCATCCCAGTTCCAATATTGTCACATTCTCCAATGGTGATGACCCTTGGAGGCCATAATGTAGCAATCCATCCCTTAGATCATAACTTAATGAAAGGTGTGTGAGCCGAGGAAAACAAACAGCAATTGTTTCTGAATCCATAATCTCATCTTCCTCATCAAACACCACTCCCCAAAGCCGGAGCCTTCGAAGTTTAGAAGATCTTGATATCATCTGATAAAACTTAGGCCACATAATTGTGAAATTGCTGACATCAATGACATCCAAATGATCTGTGTTCTCACCAATATCCAACTGAGTTATGCTGATGTCATCAATCTTCAGATGCTTCAGTGTACCCTTTCCAATTAATTCAAACAGATCGAGGTTTAAAGCGTTCAAGTGCAAGCTCTCCAGATTATCTGCTTCCAAAATGATCTTATCCACACTCAACTTCCTTGCATAAACATTCTTCAGAGTTGAACTGCTCAGTTCCATTGTAGACTGTGAATCTGAGGTCACTATTTCCAGGGCATCAAGTGCTAACGATTCTATTTTTGGGCAGGCGGCTAGCAAGAGGCTGAGATCCAAGGCCGAGATACTAACATGTCTCAGTGAAAGGGATTTAAGAGAAGTGAATCTCTGGAAACTTGGTTCAATCCCAGTGATTGAATTGTTGTCCAAATCCAAAACCTCCAGCTTCTGCCGACCACATTTCTCCAAAATGTTTACATTTGGCTCTGTGCGAACATTATACGATAGAGTCCGCAAGGTTTCTCTAGTATACATAAGCCAAGCAATCACAGGAGCTGCCGTGAACTCATGGGTATTGTCCATATGAATCAAAAGGCACTGCAAGCCCATCGTCTGGAATATAGTCTGAGTAATGATAATCTCCAACCTCCTATTATCAAAGCCTCGGTAAACAGGACAATCATCGGAGTTGAATGAAAGGGTATGAAGGTGTTTGCTACGGGCTTCCCTCCATTTTCGGCAAGTTGCAGATGCAATTACAACATCCCGAGCACCTCCGAGATGGGAAAGAATGTTACCAATCACTTCCACTGGGAGGTTCTCCATATGCGATACAATATAAAAGAGCAAACTCAAAGAGGACTTCAGCCTTCTAGAATTAGTCCCATTGCATACAGTCTAAATTTAATCATTTGAAAACACAAGAAACCCATGGTGAGGTCGAGACCCAGAAGCTACTTTGCTTAGCAATTAGGCAACTAATTCTCTATTCCAGTTCTCCTGCAGAAATTAACAAGGCCAGGAATGAATCAATTCCATAAAGGTCAGCCATGACTATGATTAACACACACTTTCATAAATCCTTTGCATTGTCCAAACATATCATTCAGTGATCACCAGAAATCAGCATATTTGTAAACAAGAAGAAACCTAAATAATAATTCAAATATTGAAATATGAAAGAGATAAACGCTTCTAACTTTGAATAGATTCATGTAATAGCAAGAAATCTTCAGAATGCTTTCAGATCATCTAAACGTATCATTTAATTCCAAGCAGAAGCTTTCAATGTTCTAGAATCAAATACCATCCAGATACCTTGCATTAATCAACAATCAAATTAACGTAACACCAATACACTATTAGTTTTGTAAAAAGTTTGAAGTACATAAAAAAAAAATCCAAACACATTCAGCGCTCAATTCAAGCAACACCCGAGATCTCCATCGAACTACTGTTCATCGAATTCGGATCTACGAATCATCGTAAAAAGCAAACATGTACTCGCAACGGCATTGACGGCAGCAACAGCCGAGACGCAATACTAGATTTCAAAAAACATAAGATCACGTATCCAACAAAAGAGAGAACTTTAAAAACGACAAAGAAAATCGAAATCCAATCAATTGTGAGATTCAACAGAAAATTACAAGAGTAGAAACAAAACGAAGCGTACCTCGCCGTTCTCGTATTGGTTTCGATGAAGAATGAGTGAGAAAGATTGTTGCTTTGAGCGATTAAGGGAGGGAATTATGAGGTCGAGATTGGGGGAAAAATAAAAGTTTGGATTTTGTTTTTGTGTTAATTGTGAGGAGGAGGAAAGAGAAGAAGCGGTCAACTGGAGAAGGCGTATGCTATACATGAATCTCGATACGGGTGGTTTGTCTTCTTCTGTTTTTTTCCCCTCCCCTCGGCCCTCGCCCAATAACCCTGGGTTTTTGCTAACGTGCGCTCATGGTTGATTGGTGCTTTTTTTTTCCTTTTTACCGGGTATTTTAAAAAAAAAAAAAAAAATTTTTATAACAACATTGCCGTCTTTTTAAGCTGGCCAAGGGACTACTTGTTTCGTCTTAAAATTCTGTTTCATAAATTACTTACAACTCAATTACTACTGTGTTTGTTTAGACTGTTATTCGTAAAAGACTTACGCAATTCAACTACCACTCACTTGTAACCCAATTATCACTCACTTGCAACCCAATTACAGTTAATTTTGTGGTCATACAAATTTGTATTATTTTTTATGTTATTTTTTTTAATATTTAACATTTTTAGTATTTATTTGTAATATTGAAACTTTTTAAATCACCAAATAGTTAATTTTGCGCTCACATATTTCGACAATCAAATACCGTAAAACATAATACACTTTCCCACTTATAATTTTATATTACCAACCAAACACCATAAAACTTATAAAATTAAGAACATAAAAGACTTTACCAATTACAACTTATGAATTATGGACAATTACGACAAGCAAACCCAGTGCATGTTGCTTAAAGGAACAATTTTAATCTCATTTAATTTTTCACGCTGCCTTTTTACTCTATTCTATCAGTAATTTAATCAAAAAACTAAAATATAATATCTTTTGTACAAAAATTAGGAGATGCAAGGTTTCAGTTTTCCAACTAAAACTAATAAAGTAGAGATATTCAGAAAAAATTCGGGGAAAAAAATAAACATATCACTATGAAAATTAACTATACACATATCAATATAACAAAAAATAAATACATCAATATAAGAAAAATTATAAAATTAAGAACATAAAAAGGGACAGCCCATTGGCATCTCACATGCAATATCAGAGACATTGACATACAATAACAGAGGAGAAACAAAATTTTCTTTGTGTAATCAAGTATTAATATAAGAATTGAAACCAATTATTCGTTCCAACAAGTAATAGCATTTCAAAACTCTGTGAATGTGAAGAATCATCATTTATTTCTTAAATACACACTTTAAGCAGCTCTAATAAGAAACAACAATATTATCAAGCTTACGAATCAAAAGATGAATTTGATTTATATAATAAGCATGGTAATATAAGAAACAATAATATCAGGCTTATGAACTAAAACATAAACATTACTTAAATCAATAATAAATCAAAAGACAACACAAAGATAAATCATCAATTGAAAGGCTTATGTCGAAATTTTTCGTTTCTCTCTATTCAACTCTGTTTGACTATTTCAACTATAAGAGTCTCTTCCCTCTTCGCCTCCTCTTCTTTGGTTGAAATATAGAAAAACTTGAGAACTATAAAGGATTTAAAGAGAGAAAAGAAAATTGTAACTTGATTAGAAATAAGAATTTCTTAGATTTAATTTAATTATGTTCAAAATTCAATAATAATTTTCTCTAGAACTTGAACTGAATTAGGAGAGGAAGGTTATTATATTTTATTTTGATCAGGAATAGGAAGAAGTTCAATAAGTTGTATGAAGATTATGAAAAAGAACTCTCTCTCTCTCTCTCTCTCTCTCTCTCTCTCTCTCTCTCTCATAGTAGTAGTAGTAGTAGAGAGATAGCGAGAGCGCGAATGAGATTGGAGATTTGATCCAAAGAGAAGAGAGAAAAGTCATATGAACATTTAGATTCAATCGCAGAGATGTTCTCTTAAGGATAATATTCTATTTGAAAAGGGTTAGATTTACTGAAGATTATGAATCATTCACATTCGATGTGGATTTACTAAAATTAATAAATGGCCCAGATTTGTTTTGGACAAAAACACAAGGTGCGGGGATAGAGATAGGGATTTATCTAACAAAGTTATAAATGGCATAGACACACATTTTTGGATTTTTTTTTTTTTGCTTCCGTTTTGCCTTCTTGTCTTAGAATGGTGCAAGTGAGATATAAACTCGAGATACTGGACTAATTGGAAAAAATCCAAACTAGATTTCAAAAATTAAAAAGTATAGAAAATTTTATTTTTCTTTCTTTAGGAAAGAGGATGGAGGTAATCATGCAACTATACACGCGCATCCATCACTAATTAATAATGACCCAAGTTGTTCAGTAACTGTATAGATGTGAAACCTAGGATTTTGATGATAATTAAAATAATCAATTTATTACTAACCATGGTATTTAGTGATTATGTCTTAAAAGATAGGTTAAGACACTCATGTTGGATGATGGATGAAAATAGCCATTGATTGTGAAAAATCCGAGATATTAAAATATGTATACTAAGATCAGAAATGTTTCTCTGACTTCTCGCAATTCTACTGCGATAGTAAGTGGTTGTGCGGGTCGTGATCCATAAGGAGGGATGTAAGAAGCTTTTCGGTATGTTTCTTAAAGCAATTTCTCTCGACTTCAAAAACAAAATAAAAAGAAAAAAGGGTGAAAGAGATTTGTGTTGGTTGTTTGTTTCAAGACTTGGTTTTGAAATGAGAGAAAAAAACAAGAAAAAGAAAGTTAAAAGATGATAAGAAAGAAGGCTAGGGTTTTGAAGATGGTTAAAAACAAAAGGGAGAAGAAAACAAGTTTCTAGAAAGAAAACAAAATGAATCAAGTAGAAGACACAAGCAAAAAATAAGAAAGAAAAGTTTGATTTTTAAGAAGAGAAAAACTCAAGGCTCACTAATCATCTATCACCACTAACTCACTAACCTTTTGAAGGGAATGTGCCTCATTTTGAATCATTGGCAAGAGGTCCATCGTTGAGTTTGCAAGAGCGTAAAGTAAATCATATTAGATGGTGATAAGAGTTCCTACTTGCATCAATACTAAATCAAACTTAAACAATAATCTATCATGACATATCAAGTATAGAATAAGATTTGACAAGTGTTATATTAGCAAATGAAAAGTTAGCATTCATCCTCACGTGACTTCAAGAACACTCGCAAAGTTATAAGACTTAAATTTAAGTATACATATGATTCAAGTGGGTTCATGATATCAATAAAAAATGAGAAGTTAGTGGCGATGAAGATTAGTGAGCCATGAAAAAGAGTTAGTTCATCATAGTTAATTTAAAGAAAGCAAATAAGTATGAATTGCATAAGAAGAAAACAATCAACACAAAAGAGAATGAAGGAAGAAATAAAAACTTGTATTCAGTTGTCACTCTTGAATACAATCTCTTTCTTTTCTCACTTAATCTGAATTGAATAAAATAAACAGAATATTTTAACAGAAAAACTCTAAGCTAAAAACTAAAAATGAAACCCTAGTTTTTGCTCCATGGATTCCCTGCCTCTGACTGTGATGGGTATTTATAGGAGAATACCCCTGCATGCATCTAATCATGGCCCCCCGCCAAAAATCTTAGTCCACGGCCATGTTTGGGCCGTGTTTCCGTAGTAAAAGCGACAGATCCGCGGCAACAGTGTGGTCGTTGGCCTTGCGCTTTCAGATTCCAAATTTGCTCGTCCAAATATTTCACGTGTTTATTTTATAAAACGGGTTCTGGATCTCGGGTATGTGTAGAATCTGAATTAATCTCTTTGGACTAAACAATTAATCCTTCAAAAATATGAATTAATTGGACTTTTTGGGTTGTTTCTTCACCTTCACCATTAATTAAAAACCCGCACACCATTGGACATGAATAGAGTTAAATAGCAGCATTTTATATAAATTAAATGTGGAGATATGATACAAATATGCAACATATGTGACTAATAACACTCCCACGCTTATCTTTTGCTCGTTCTTGAGTAAAATTAAAAAAATACTAATACATTTATTAAGCCACTTTCGCAGGTCACACGATTACACTGAGCATGTGCAATAAGCCTTTAAACCTCTAGATTTCCTCTAGAGAAGAAGTTATAGTAGTTTTCAGTGGATTGCACCCACAAAATTAAAAAAATAGAAAATTGTTGATCTTTTTGAAAAAAATCTTTTTAAAGAGAAAAGAACTATTTGACACACTTTTGCAAAAACTTAAGTGATCTATAATTCATAAGCTCACCAAATTATTCATTTCTAAAAAAGGTAAGGATTAAAATTGTGTTTCTCACTTAATCTATTATTTTACCCTAAATCATATGCACTTTGTGATCGTGAAATTTTGCTCAGAATTCTTTAACTCCAACTCGTATGCTTTTATTATACTTATTATAGTGATATTTATCCCTTAGTTTTACTAGGTTTTCTAATTCACACATGTAACAAGCATTTAGTCGGTGACTCTCAAACCAGATGGTTTTAGGGCACCAGGTGAGATAACAAACCTTAGACTTAAGGACTCAAGTAAATAAGACCACAAAATTAAGAGTTTATTGGTGATACTAACCATTTTTAGGCGTGAATATTTATGCTTTATGACGCACAAATACCCAGCTTAATCAGAAGATTTTTGATATATATATATATATATATATATATATATATATATTCTTTTTTTATAAGACACAAGAGTCTTTGTTTTGAATCCTAAGTGTGTAAGTGTATAAAGTACATATTTCATCAAGGTAAAATCAAGACTAAATTACATTTTTAATTTTTCTTTCCAATCAAGAAATCATGCAAGTAATCTTATTTCGACTAAATATTAAGAAATCCTATATGATTCCCCTAATCCTTAAGATTATCTCATTTTTTTAAGAAAAATAGATCAAAACATTATTTCCCACTTCAAAAGTTTTTTTTATCATATTAAATATTAGTGCTCCTCCCCCACATTATCGCATGCATTATCCCCAATGTATAAATGAAATACATAGATATATAAAATAAAATGTAAGTGAGTGATGTTACTGATACATTGAGTCAAATAGACCCATTGCCGTTATAATTTATAGCACCAATTTTAAGAATGGTTTGAGGTGTTGACCATTAAGCTTGAATTCATTACTGTTCTTAAGGTCACAGATCTCTACTGCACCGTGTGAGAACACGGTTCTCACAATGAATAACCCCGACCATCTCAATCTCAATTTTTCTGGAAAAAGATGAAACTTAGAATTGTAGAATAAGACTTTTTGTTCAGAGACAAAAGTTTTTCTTATGATAAATTTATCATTAAAGACATTAACCCTATTTTTCGTTATCTTCATATTTTCATAGGCTTCGTTTCTCAATTCCTCAAGTTATGAAATTTGCAGTTTCTGAAGTTCACCGGCTTTGTCTAAATCAAAGTTCAATTGCTTAATTGTCCATAAGGCCCGGTGCTCAAGCTCAATAGGTAGGCAGCAAGCCTTTCCAAATACTAACTTATAAGGAGACATATCTAAGATCATCTTGAAAGTTATCTTGTAGGCCCATAAGGCATCTACCAGTGTGGTAGAATAATCTTTCCGGTTTTGACTCACAGGCTTCTCTAAAATTAATTTGATTTGTCTATTCAAGACTTCTACCGGCCCACTGGTTTGAGGATGATATGGTGTGGACAACATGTGTGTGATGGCATATTTCAGCATAAGAGCTTCAAAAGATCTGTTACAGAAATGAGTGTTATTATCGCTGATTATGACCCGAGGGGTTCACATAGATTACAAGAAGCTCAATGAAGCAATATGAAAAGATCACTTTCCCCTTCCATTCATTGATCAGATGCTTGAACGTTTAGCCGGACATGAGTACTACTGCTTTCTTGATGGATACTCCGGTTATAATGAAATCCTGATTGCTCCAGAGGATCAGAAGAAGACTACCTTCACTTGTCTGCTCGGAACGTTTGCATATCAACGCATGCCATTTGTGTTGTGCAATGCACCTGCAATATTCAACGATGCATGCTCAATATTTTATCTGACATGATGGAATGATTCTTGGAAGCATTCATAGACGATTTCTCCATCTTTGGAGATTCCTTTCCAAAGTACCTTCATCATCTCAATTTGGTCCTCACGCGATGCAAAGAGAAGAATCTGACTCTCAAATGAGAAAAATGTCACTTTATGGTTCAACAAGGCATTATTTTGGGCCATGTAATTTAAGAAGGGGATTGAGGTGGACAAAGTGAAAGTGGACTTAAAAGCCAACCTTCCACCTCCTAAGAATGTTAGACATTTGGTCGTTTCTTGGGCATGTCGATTTTTATAGGCGATTTATCAAGGACTTCAACAAGATTACTCGACCCTTGACAAGTCTTTTGGTAAAAGAAGTACTGTTTGTATTCACTCTAGGCATTTGAAATTTTAAAGGAGTTAATTTTAGCTCCTATCATTTATGCACCCGATTGGAGTCAACCGTTTGAGTTGATGTGTGACGCACCTGATTACGCGATTGGCGCAGTCTTAGGTCAACGAATGGACAAGCAGCCTCATGTGATCTATTATGCTAGTAGGATATTGAATGACGCACAATTGAACTATTATACCACAGAGAAAGAATTTTAGTTATGGTATTTGCACTAGAAAAGTTTTGATCCTATTTGACTGGCTCACAGATCACTGTGTACACTGATCATGTTGTATTGAGGCACCTATTGGCCAAGAAAGATGCAAAAGTGAGACTGATTCGATGGATACTCTTACTTCAAGAGTTCAATTTTCAAATCAAGGACAAGAAATGAATTGAGAATCGGCAGCTGATCACATGTCTCGAGTCTCCAATGTTCCATCCTGTAATTTGCCTATAAATGAGTACTTTCTGGACTAGCAATTGTTTGCAATTTTAAAGGAGCCATGGTTCGCTAATATCGTCGACTTTCTGGTGATCAAAAAGACACCAGCTGACTGATCGAGACAATAAAAGTACAAATTTGATTAGTCGTCAATTCTGCATTCTATTATAGTATTTCCCCACCCGGTTAATGAATAAAATACTGCTATTAACCTATTTTCGGTCTCTTATATGCAGATTGCAACGGATAGGGGCAAAGTTGAAATAAGAGCCTACTTAAACTCATTTTCGAGTAATTAAACTAGAATTTTTGGAGACCAAGGCAGAGATCTTCTAGAAGAATACATTGGATCCCTGTTTGGTGGGGAAAAATTAGGGACCAATGTGTAAATTCTTTATCTGATTGCAAAGAAAATTACAACGGCTCAATAATTCTTTTACAAGAGATAAGAGATATTCAAGCTCAAATCTTTCCTTTGTTTAATGTCGGGTTCTTGATGTAGCGATGAAAAGTGAGTCTTATTTTTCGTTGACCGGGTAAACGTCAGGACCTCTTGGGAGTCCTCTCTTTGGATGGTGGACGAAGTAACACATCTTCTGTCTAATAAGAATCTCAAGGAGACTATAGGTAAAAATAAACTTGTACGCAGCAAGTTGTTAGAAGAGTTGAACTCTCTCTTTCTTTTAGCTAGGGATCTTGGTCTTTCTACGGCTTGCAACCGAAGTTCTTCTGATCAAAGATTTTTGACCCCTCTTCCATAGCAAACTGGGCTATTTATAGAGGTTTCAGGGGGTAAAAGTGTCCCCTAAAAATGCTCCATAATGGGGGTTAACTATCTCATTACGTGGGCAGTAATTGACCTAGTAATGCGGGCAGTTATAATCGAGACGCGGGCTTTGGGCCTCACGTTTTGCCACTGAGGTAATGCTTGAGAAACGCGAGCTTCAAATTCTGTGTCAAGCTTCACGTGAGACGCGGGCTTTGGACTTTGCGTCTTGGTACTGTAGTAATGCTGAGATGCGGCTTTCATGCTCTGCATCTTAGTCATTGCAGTGATATTGAAACGCGGGTTTCAACCCTCGTGTCTTGGTGTTGCACTGGTGGCGATGATTAGCCTTGCGTCTGGAGTTTGGATTCTGCTTTTTGATGACTTGTCTTCAGTAATTTTTAGACAGCCTACAGAACCCCCTCCAAAGTTTTCGATATTTCGGGTTGACTGAGACAGATTTCGAAATACTTTAGACTCTGGTTGAATTCATACTTCTCATGATTGGACTGACAATCATTTGAGATACTCTGAGCTTGATCTTGTCTGAAGTATGGTCTTCGTGAGTGTACTGTAAAACCCTTTGAAGTCACGAGAGATGATCGTGGTGAGTATCTAGATACGCAGTCCAGACCTCCTCAGTGCTCTGAGCTGGTTGTTGGTATACTGTTGAATCAGGGGTAAACAGTCGTCTGCTTATGCCAGTGTACTGTTGAACTGATTTATAGAAGTAAAGACTGAATGCAAGTCTTGTAGATGCAGGAGTTATGTTGCTTTAGAGACGCAGTCCTCACTCGGAGTGGGGACGCATTTATTAATTTGCTGAAGAAACGGGGCCTCTGGAGGGACGCGATGTTTGAAGTGAAGACGCAGCTCTTACTCTGTTGACTAGGCGCGACTTTCATTTGCAGTTGAGACGCGATTTTAGGCCCCTCAAGAATGATACGCGGGTCTTCATCTGGTAGGTAGGGACGCGGCTCTGACTCAATAGAGACGGGACTCTGGTCCCTTGAAAGGGCATAACCTTGAAGTGCGAACCTGCGTTCTTGATAAAGGAGGCACGACCTTTAGGTTCAGGACGCAGCCTTCAAGTCTTGTGAATGTATATGAACTCAAAACGCAATCCCTGAATAGTTGTGGAAGGTGGAACCCAGTCGCTGAGGAGACGCGACTCTGGACCACTTCAAGTGAAGCGGTTGTGGACTCTTCAGTAGGAATGAAAGGAACGCAGCCCTCGGTTTATGAAGGTCGCGGACTTGTGGACACGACGCATGATGCCGCTTCCTAAGCGTTACATGCAGCCCATCTTAAAGATCTTTATTGGATCTTTTAATGCCAAGTTGACGTTGATAATTGGGGACTTGTGTCCTTCGATGTTCCCGAAGCGACATTCCACGCGTCAGCTTCTTATTGGACTTGATGTTTATGCGGGAATTAAGGCTGATGGCTTTAATTTTTATGCCATTAATTGCAAGCCTTGTGGCTTGCCTATAAATAGGCCTCGCCCCCTTAACAGTCCATTATTTAGACTGTTTCCCTTTGAGAGCGTACGCTCTGTGGGTCTTCGTCTTGATTTGTCTATCTTCCCTTCAAGGGGATGTGTTCTAATGAACAGTAAGAACTCAAAGCTTCCATGCTTTCCCTTAATCTTCTCTAAAGATTACCATTGTCAAGTGATTTTAAGATCAAAAAGTATCGCTTTAAGTGCTCTTTGCGGCCGCGCTTTAATGCATAAAGTTCAACTTCTAGAGAATTCTTTTCCGGGTTGGAACCAGTTGTCGCCATGAAATACTCAGTCCTTCTGAGTTTTTGTCTTCCTATCCATTAAAGAAACTCGATCTCTTGATCTCTTCTTGAAGTCTGATTGATGCGCCCATGTTCGAAAGTCACGTCTTTCAGGCTTCTTGATGAAGCGCGAGCTGATTGACTTTAAACTCTAAGTCACAAATCCCTTGAATGTTAGTGTGATAAACTTTGTGCTTGGATCTTGAAACACGAGCTTTGTACATGAAGCTCGTGTTTGAGATTCTTGACTTAGAGAATTCTATCTCTTTTGAGATCTCGGACTTGGATGCGGCAACCCCTGTATCTCAAACGCGGGTGTGGCGAACTCTACGTTTGGGTTACCTCGCGTCTTATATCTTGGATATAGGTCTAACACCAGACCACGTTCAGATCTGCACTGGTCAACTCCGCGTCTAAAGTTCACAACTTCAATCACGTCTGCCCTTCAGCTTTTTTGTTCCTGCCTTAACAGAATTTTAATTTTAATTTTTTTGTTTTCTGCTTCTTGCAGGTTCTGGCAGCTTCAGTCAGTGTTCTGCATTTTTGATGGACTTTTGGGAGAATATTTCGACCAGCCAGCTTGTTCGAGCTCTTGAGATATCCGTCAAGGCCTTATTGGACATGACGCACCAGCACTGCCCCGGGTTTATCATGATCACAGTGGGTATGGTAGTGGGTATGGTGGTGGACATGGTCCTCTTGCAGGTCACAGGAAAGAGGATGTCACCTGTAAGGTCTCGGATCCTCCCTTCACAAATCTTACCCCTAGAAGTGACATCGATGAAAAATCCATGCTCATTAGATGACTTTCTAGTGGTGGAGATGTTCATCAACGAAGGATTATGGCCCACACTAGTTGGTCGGGTGGAATCAGAATGTTCTTCTACATTTCGACCTCGAGAAACACCATTGTTTTCGGTGAGCGGTGAGCTTCTTCAATGTTTACATCATGCATCATGATGTGACCAGCATCCGATCGTCTTAACACTGATCAACTGTGACATGATTCAGTGGGAGAAGAGAAGAACCTTTCTTCAGAGCTCTTCCAAACATCTTGTATTTAGAGTGGTGTAGATATCTTGAGGAGTAAGTGCAACCTTTCGCTGAGAGAGAGGGACTTCTTTGTACTCCTTTATTGTAACACTCAATCTTATTGTATAAGAGAGCGTCTTGTATCACTTTCATATGTTTGAATATTAATAAAGTGATACTTTTTTCTTGTCTTCTTATATGTCTTGAATTTTCTTTTTTAAAATCAGACACATAGAAGTAGGGACTCTTGACTTGCTAGAAATGTGAAAATTAACTTAACAAGTCAAAGTTGGGAAAATTCCATTTCAAGAATTCAAGATTACTGTCAGAGGTGTGATATTAACTTGACAGGATGTGGGTCAGAGGTGTGATATTAACTTGACTCAACGGGAATTTTAGTTTCATTTGGGGAGACTGAAAACATCATTGTCATAGGTGTAATGTTAAACTTGACGGTGAAGGTGATGCTACAGGTGTAATTTTGAACTTGGCATTGGTCATCTCGACTTCGATAGGGAAGTTTAAGGGAAAGTCATTGTCATAGGTGTATTGTTGAAATTAGCAATGAACTGGACGCTAGAGGTGTGATGTTAAACTTAGCATCGCTCATCTCAGCTTCGATATGGAAGCCTAAGAAAAAGTGACTGTCAGAGTTTAGTATTGAACTTGGCAGCAACTTAATCACTGTTAGAAGTGTAGTGTTAAACTTAACAATAATTTATCATAAGTGTATAACTTGACAGAATTGGTTTGCGATATGAGTAATTTTGAGGACTTGTCATTCTATTGATGAGAATTGACAAGTGAGGTTTGGAATGTTAGAGGTGTAATGTTAACTTGATAAGAATTGGTGACTTGTGACTCCATGTGGAGGAGAGACAAGTGAAGTTTGTGCTCACTGGGGAGTATTGAAAATTTTCATTATTAGAGGTGTAATATTAAACTTAACAATGATTGAATCTGTGGACCTACCATTCTATGGAAGGGAATTGGTAGGGGACTTTGGTGGAAAATAAAATGAATTGTCAGAAGTGTAATATCAACGTGACAATCATTGATTTCCTGGTGACATGAGAAATTTGTCGTTAGAGGTGTAGTATTAACATAACAGCGAGGATTTCTAATGAGTTTTGTTGTCAGAGGTTTAATATTAACTTGACTGAACCCACTGGAGATTAGAAAATCTGGTTTGTCAGAGGTTTAATATTAACTTGACTGATCCCAGTTCATTTTATTAGGGAGATGAACACAGGTATTTTTATGGCGCTACCATTCTTTGGGTGAAAATTGGTAGGAGATTTTAGAGGAGAGGATGGGACCAAGTCCCCTAAGATTTTTAGCAAACTCTCAGCTATCAACGGATTTGGTGTGCCTTTACCAACTACCATTTGAGTTGGGCTAGCCATGCTATTCCCCTCAGCATTATGAGTTGTCGAAGACTTATGTTAGACTTAAAAGTCAACATTTTCCTCTATCCTTAGCCGTCCGGGGCGTCGGATGTCAGTAGAAGAGTAACTAAACTAAAATCGAAGTTTTGCATTTTGTTTCTTCTTCAAAATTTACATCATGCATCATGATGTAATTAGCGCTTGATTAGCTTGACGCTGATTGACCGTGATGTGATCCATTGTAGGAAGAAAGCTTTTCTTTGGCGTTCATCTTAGATTTGGAGTTTCGATCAGAGGTGTAGTGTTAACCTGATCAGGAGAAGCATGCTATCAAGGATAGTATTTCTTCAAGAATTTGCTGTTGATTGGCATCATGAGCGTATCACCGTTTAGGGTTATGAGGCGATATGCTCCATTTAAGTAGACCGACTCTATTACAAATGGTCCTTCCCATTTGGGCTGAAATTTTCCTTTGGTCTTATGCGTCATCACTATAGGTCTTCTAACAGCTAAGATAAGAACGCCTTTCTTGAAAATTCGCTCCATGACTTTCTTGTTGAAGGCTCTAGTAATTCGAACTTGATAGAACTCGATTTGCTGTTGACCTTGCAGGCGTTTATCGTCCAAAGCCTCCAGCTCTTGGAGTCGCAGTCGATGCTTCTCCTCATTTGTCATCTCTGATGTCAAGGTGACACATAGAGATGGGATTTGGATTTCTAATGAGAGTACAGCTTCACACTCATATACTAAGGAGAAAGATGTAACCTTTGTCGGGGGACCGTCGTGCGATAGGCCCATAAGCATTCACCTAACTTGTCGTCCCAGTCACGTTGGCTTTTCGAAACGAATTTCTTGAGAAGCTTCCAATAGCCTTGTTGAAAGCTTCTGCAAGGCCATTAGCGGCTGGGTAGTATGCCGCTGAGGACACACTCTGGATTCTAAACTTGTTGCAGAACCTTTGAAAAGCTTGGCTGACGAACTAGGACCCATTGTCATAAACGATCCGTCGTGGCACACCAAAGCAGTAAATGACGTGATGTTTAACAAATTTGATCATGTCGATGCCTTTACCTCCTCAAGGGAATAGCTTCAGCCCATTTAGAGAAGTAATCGGTTATAACTAAGATGAACCAATGTCCTTTGGATGAAGGTGGGCTTTTAGGGCCGACCACGTCTATTCCCTACATCTTAAATGGCCAGGTTGAGGTTTGTAGAGCGAAGATATCCTGGTGCTTGATGGATGAAGTCACCATGGACTTGACAGGCGTGACATCGTTTAGCGTAAGTGATGGCGTCAGGGATCATCTTAGGCCAGCAATATCCCAGTCTTCGGTTCGATCTCTAAGTTTCAGACCGGGCTGATGAGCTCCACACATGCTATCATGCGCTTCTTTGAGTACTTCTTATGCCTCCTTTTGTGACAGACAGCGGAGGAGGAACCCATCATGCGATCGGCGATACAGTGTTCGCGTGATCGCATTATAGTAGAATTTGGGGGCTTTCCTTCTAATGTCAGATGCCTCTTTGGGATCATCAAGAAGAATGGCATACAATGCATAGTCGATGTACGAAAATCGCCAATCCCTGAGTTCTAGAACTGTTGAAGTCTCTAAAGCTTCTTTGGCTTGACAGTCTCCTGTTGGCTTTTGGTAATCTTCAAAAGCAGTTCTTGGGCAATACAAGTCATGGCTGTAGACAAGTATTTTCTCTACTACTCCAGCTGGAAGGGTTAAGGGGGTAGCGAGAGATGCCAATGCATCTGTATGCGCATTTTGCTGGCGTGGTACATGATCGATGTAAAAGTTTTCGAACTTTTCGGCCATAGAGATAGTTGCATTGAAATAGGGTACTAAGTCTTCATGCCTAACTTCGTACTCTCCGCGAACTTGGTTAACGATGAGTTTAGAGTCACCGTATACTTCGAGATTTTTAACGCCATCTCATCGGCGATTTGCATTCCAATCAAGAGGGCATTGTATTCTGCTACATTGTTGGAACATGACTCGGTTAATGAGAATGCACGAGGGATTATGTAGTTCTGTAGGGAGACCAGTACTACCCCACCCTTGCTACGACATGCCCTTGCGGACCTATTCTCCATGTACCATCGAAGAAAAGTTGCCACACTTGTCTTTTAAAAGATGTCTGGGTCAGACAAACTTCAGCGACTTCGTTTGGGAGATCCTCATAAAGTTCGGTCGCTCTCAGATCTGGATGTTCAGCCAGGAAATCTGCCACCGCTTGTCCCTTCATGGCTTTTTACGGAAGAAAGCGCATCTCATATTGGGAGAGCAGTATGGCCTATTTTGCCAGTCGACCATTTAGTGACGATGGCTTCGTCATGAGCAACCTCAAAGGGTTGACTTTTGATATAACATTTATAGTTTGGCTCACAAGTAGTGTCGTATTTTCTGGACGGTGAACACCAACGTCAAACATTCCTTTTCGATTGGGTTATACCGATGTTCGGCTCCGATCATGGTTCTGCTCTGATAGTAGATTGCCTGCTCGTGTCCCTAATCATCATTCTGGGCTAGCAAAGCTCCTAAAGAATGATCCATAGCTCGAACGTATATCAGGAAAGGTTTTCTGACACCGGAGCTGTAAGGACAGGTGGTTGCGTGAGATACTACTTGATTTCCTCAAACGCTTGTTGGCAAGCATCATCCCAGATGAATGAAACGCCCTTTTTCATTACTTTGGTGAAGGGTTGGCATCTTTCAGAGAGATTTGAGATAAACTTTCGGATGTATGCTTGTCGCCCTTGCAATCCTCTAAGCTCCCTGAGATTCCTTAGAGGTTGCATCTCTCGGACGGCACGGACTTTTTCTGGGTCTAGGTGAATTCCTTTGGATGTCAACACAAACCCTAGAAATTTATCGCCGGCTACCCCCAGGAAAGATTTGGTGGGGTTCATCTTCAACTGATGTGCCCGCATGATTTCAAAAACTATCTTCCGATCGGCTATGTGGTCGCCCTTGGTGCGGTTTTTTACTGCAATATCGTCAACGTAGCATTCTACTATTTTATGCATGTGTTCGTGAAAAATTGCATTCATAGCTCTCTGATATGTTGCCCCCGCGTTCTTCAGTCCGAAGGGCATGACAGTATAGCAATATATCCCCAGTGGTGTCTTGAAAGAAGTATGATTTTCATCGTCAGGGTACATTTTGATTTGATTGTACCCTGAGAATCCATCTATAAAGGACATTCGTTCAAACCCGCACGTAATGTCAATCATGATATCCGTGATTAGGAGAGGGAATTCGTCTTTGGGACAGGCTTCATTTAGATCGCGAAAATCAATGTAAATTCAGATCTTCCCGTTTTTCTTGGTAACGAGGATGATATTGGCTACCCAATCAGGGTGTTGCTCCTCCCTAATGAAGCCAGAGTCTATAAGCTTTTTGACTTCCGACTGGATTGCTTCTATTATTCCTAAACGGAATCATCGCTGCTAATGTTTGACAGGCCTCACGTCTGAATTAATGTTAAGGCGATGCATAGCCACTCAAGGATTAAGCCCAGGCATGTCCTCGTAATTTCAAGTGAAAACATCTATATACTCTCGCACAAGAGATATTAAGTCTTCTTTCTCGGAGGGTGATAGGCTTTCACTTATAAAGATGGGTTTAGGTTTAGCCTCATCTCTCAGATTAATCTCGGTGATCTTATCTTCCGTGGGTGCTTCGCGTTGTTCAAAGCGAATATCCCATAGAATATTTAGGTGTTTGATCCAAGGATCTGTATCAGACTGGATCGTTTCTTCATTTCGTCTTTCAGGTGGCTTGTTGAAATCATGTTTACTGAAAGTTCTTCGAAGAGGTTGCCGATACTGACGTCTGACTCCCACGATGACGTGTCAGGTGAGTAATCATGGTATAATGACTCTTCGGACTCAGAGGCTGATGGAATTAGAGTTGACACATAACCTAAACCCCTGCGAGTTCGATGGTAATAGTTGGGAGTCTTCCCTTTCGGAACGAAAGACCGAGATAGTGTTCTTCTTCTTTTGCCGAAGTTCAAACCAAGACCATTTGTTAGATCATACCCCATTGGGCGCGTACCATTGGCATTGAAAGCATAGATGGTAGTTTGGGTGGCGTTCAATCAGTGGGTGGGGATCCCTAGGTGATGCATGACCCAACGAGGCATGATGCTCAATGCAGATCCTGGATCTACCTGAATGCGGCTCACTTCAGATGATCCAATGTATCCTGTGAAGTACAGGAGCCGATCATGTTTCCCCTTAACCTGCATGTCATCTGGCATGAAGGTGATGCAGGGAGCATTTCGGGAGACATGGAGGCGGTCCTCTACATCTTCCTCCTGTGGTTTAGCCGGGATCTGGGCCATGAAGACCTCAGCATCAGCTAGGGCTTCCCTCAGAGCTTCTCTTGTTGACTTTGATAGTCTTAGGATCTCGTAGTGGGTGATCCTGGCTGGGATATTGGCTAGTTGAGCCAAGACGTCAAAACGGTAAGGTGTTGGAGATCTTCCCGTTGTTCTTTGGGAGAGCCTTGAAAAACTGAAGCTCTTTCTGCTTCTCTATAGGTTGCTTTGCGGAGGGCTTGGTTGACTCTGTAGTAGGTTTGAGAGGGCTTGCCACCATCTCGTCATACTTCTTCAAATACGACTGACTCGAACGAGTTTCTATCGCGAGTGGTTTATTGATCTCTGCGGCAAGGGCGATGTTTCCTCCTCCGAATCGGTTAGTGAAGGAACATCAGTTTCTGCTTCTCGGGAAGAAGTGCACACCACATTGCAGGACGAACTTTCGCCTTGCCTTTGGACTTTTTGTTGGTAACAGTAGTCCACTGTTGGCCATGCACAAGGTTGGGATGAACCCACATAATTTCTCCCTGAGGTATAGAGACAGGTACAAGACCTTTTTCTGCTGATGATGTGGATCCGTATTGATCATTCTTAGTTCCCCTTTCGGGATGGGAACCATTTCGGACGGTGCTGGGGCTGTTTTTCAAACTGAAGAAATGATGTCATATTAGCCGTCACTTTCTTCTGCTCTGGACGGAGCTTTAGCACTTCTACATCGATCAGAGATTGAAGAATATCTTTGAAGATATAACAGCTCTTGGTGGGGTGTCCTAGCATCCTATGATACAAGCAGTAGTTAGGATTTTAGAACTTGCCGACTTCTTCAGGACGTCTAGCTTCAGGAAGCTTCAATCTGTTGCTCTTATTGAGTAACTTGAACAACGAATTGACATGCTCGTCTTTGAAGGAATACTGCTTGTTGGCACGTGGCTGACTTAAAGAATCACCTCCCTTGGCCGGCTGAGGTTTGACGGGGGATTTTATCTCTGTCGCCAATGTATCTTTCTTTGTGATTGAAAAGATATTTCTGGCGTGCGCCTTGTCGACTTTTCGGGTCTGGGTTTATTTTCTTCCGCCCTAACCCTGGCGACAATTTCTTCAGCCTGTTCACCTTTCTGGACCAACTGTTTCCAGGTGCGGCTTTCGGCAACTCCTATTTGGGTTAGGAGCGAAGTTTGTAGATTGTGGCAGCATGTTTCTACCAGGATGGCCTGGGTCATTCCGCTAGGAAATTGGAGCGTCATATTCCGAAATCTCTCCACAAATATTTTGACTGACTCTCTCTTTCATTGTTTCGTGGCCAGGAGAGTAGGCATTGTAATCTCCGAGTCATCTTCAAAGAAGCGTGTCAGGAAGAGCTTCTCCAAATCACCCAATTTTTAATGGAGCCTTCTGGGAGTTTCATGAACCATTCAAAGGCAAGCCCTTTTAGAGTGTCGATGAATAAACGTGCCAAGATGGCATCATTATCTGTCACATTTCCTGTCTGAGACTCGAAGTAGTAGATGTGTTGGTTCGGTGACCCTTTGCCGTCAAAAGCCTGTAAGGTCGGAGCTTTGAACTTAGGAGGGTACGGAACAAGGTCCCACTCGGCCGGATATGGCCGAACCACTCCTGCTTCTTGGAGGCCTTTCCGGTTGGTAAGGGCCTCCAGACGTTGCTCCAATTGACTCATTCTTTTAGAATGAATACCTCCATTTTCTAGGTTGGCTTCCTCTTTAGACAAGGATTCAGACGACTCGGAATTAGATTGCTCCTTCTCCTCGATATGTACGGAAGATGAGCTTTCTTCTTCTTTTCGTTTGCCTTTAGACTTCTTAGAAGAAACTTTGTCGGTTGACTTCCTCTTGTCTTCAGACAATTGTGCAAGCATCTGCTTGAGAGAATCGATAGATTCTTGTTGAGCACGAATCATATCGAATTGTTCCCTCTGGACCTGGGCTTGTTGTTCAAAGCGCCTAGCCGTCTCCTCAGGAGTGTTTGTCATGTACGCAAAGGCTTCCTTCTCTATAGAAGAGTTCGAGGCTGTGATTCTGCAATGGTGGAGTGTGATTCACTTACTTCAATGCCCCGAGCTAGGGCACTATAGTTGACCAGGGCGACCGTACCAGTCCGAGTGCGAGTATGTCGATACACTCCTTCTGGCTCTGTGGCAGGCTCGTCAGAGCTGACCGCCGGTTGTTTTTCCCTACTTCTGCTTGTCATATTTGCAGTGACTTCAGGGTACTCCACGTAAGAGAAGGCTCTCCTTCTGTGGGAGCGATACCTCTTGGCTGATCGGGAGGTCGAGGCCAATCGTCTGAATACCGACTGTTTGCTTGCATGTGAGCTGCTGCGGCATTCAGAGATCATTGCCGTGATGAGTCGTTCATAGCAGCAAGATGGAGTGATCTGATTAGCACTCCTTTTCTTTGTCAAATAATCTTTTAGATCCATGAGAGGGGGATCAAAGAGATTAGCCCCGGGTTGTCGAGGGCTTTCATCTTCTGAGAGTCACCCTTATGTCGAGAATCTGAGACGCAGGGTTCAGAAATGCGGAGCTCACGTTGTGTAGAACAGGCGCAGCTCTCGTGTTTTAACTTTAAAATGTGGGTCCCGTGTCTCTACTGAGCAGAGATGCGGACCTCACATTGCTGATTGTCGCGTTTGGTTAAAGACGATCGAGACATGCGGACTTTCTCGATTCTGTGTCTGGTTGCAGAGACGCGGGTCTCGTGTCTCCGAGAAGAAGCATAGCCCTCGCGCTGCTGAACGTCGCGTTTGGGAAGTGAAATCTCAGAAACGCAAGCTTATTAGGCTTCGTGTTTTGATCTTCATACGCAGACTTCTTGCAACTTAGAAGAGACGTAAGCTTGAGCCTCGCGTTCTGTACCAACTGGACAGATCGTTGTTCCAGCTTCTTGCGCCTGTGATTGATGAGCGCGTCGTCTCTGTCGACGTTCAGCATTCTGGTTACGCCGTACGGGTTGCTGGGAACCCCCGGTGACCTGGAACTGAGGAAGATGACGGGCATGAACTGGCTGAATATCAGCAACGCTAATCTCGCGAGTCTCGTGGGAGACGTTGACGCAGGTGTTACGTGTGATGTGGTTAGCCATGGCACTCTTCTTGCCAGCCACGTCTGAAGGGATCTCAGAGCGGACTTGAGAGCAGGTCCCCGAGGAGACCTTGTGGTACTGCGTGCCCTAGGGCTCTTAGAGCCGGAAGAGAGGAACTCTTCATACTTTGCCTGGTCAAACTCGACGATGAGTGATTCGACCATTTTTCCCATATAGGTGACGTCACCTTACGCCACGACTTGCTCATCGGTAGAGAAAGTAGTCCCCAGCGGAATCTCCATCTCTTGTTTGGTGGGAAAAAAATTAGGGACCGATGTGTAAATTCTTTATCTGATTGCAAAGAAAATTACAACGGCTCAATAATCCTTTTACAAGAGAGGGGAGATATTCAAGCTCAAATCTCCCCTTTGTTTAATACTGGGTTCTTGACGTGGCGATGGAAAGTGAATCTTGTTTTTTGTTGACCGGGTGAACGTCAGGACCTCTTGGAATCCTCTCTTTGGATGGTGGACGAAGTAACACAGCTTCTGTCCAACAAGAATCTCAAAGAGATTGTAGGCAAAAACAAACTTATACGCAGCAAGTTGTTAGAAGAGTTGAACTCTCTCTTTCTTTTAGCTAGGGATCTTGGTCTTTCTACGGCTTACAACCGAAGTACTTCTGACAAAAGATTTTCCGACTCCTCTTCCATAGCAAACTGGGCTATTTATAGAGGTTTCAGAGGGTAAAAGTTTCTCCTAAAAATGCTCCATAATGGGGGTTAACTCCCTCATTACGTGGGCAGTAATGGACCCAGTAATGAGGGAAGTTATAACCGAGACGCGGGATTTGGGCCTCGCGTTTTGCCACTAAGGTGATGCTTGAGAAACGTGAGCTTCAAATTCTGCGTCAAGCTTCACGTGAGACGCGGGCTTTGGACTCTGCGTCTTGGTACTGCAGTAATGCTGAGATGCAGCTTTCATGCTCCGCGTCTTGGTCATTGCAGTGATGTTGAGACGCGGATTTCAACCCTCGCGTCTTGGTGCTGCGCTGGTGGCGATGATTAGCCTTGCGTATGGAGTTTAAATTCTGCTTTTTGATGACTTATCTTCAGTAATTTTTAGACAGCCTACAATCCCTAAATTGAAGTTGTATCTATAGAAATACGAATTCAAAATATGCAAAACAGAATATATACAGAAGCTTCTCGCAGCTGGGCGAGAGAGTGGCCAAAAGGTCAGGGCCATTGGCCCTGATCAAGCTGCGCAAACGCAGACGCGACCAGATCAGGGCCAACAGCCCTGATCTTCGACGTGTGTTATCTTTCGGAGAAAACCTAGCCCCTTTTGCCTATAAATACTACATGCAAAGCCAAAATTTTAGAGAGGAGAGCAGAATTAGGTTTTCTTCTCCATTAGTATAGATTAGGATTTTCTTTCTTTTTCTTTTTCTTTTTCTTTTTCTTTTCTTATATTTTTCTTTCTCTTTTAGATCAGGATTAGACTAGAGATTTGATTCAGGAGAGAAAGAAGAGTTATTGCAATAGATAGGGGATAAATCTTTGAAAATTTTCTCCTTTCTTTCTATTGTCTTTCTTTGATTTCTTCCTAGATGCTTAACTAATTTTCTCTCATGGTGACTAACTACTAACCACTAATCATCTAACTCTTTAATTGATAATCCACACGAATCCAATAGTCTCTACAAGCCTTGCTCTTGCAAGAGCTATTGATGGCACATGATGATGGTTTCTAACTCCTAACTTACTAACAAGCTAACTTGCAATGATTACTTTACTTCATGATTGCTTGTTATAGTTTTAATGGATTAATTGTAGCTTGCACCTTGTTAATCAAGATTTGATGTGGAAAACAATATTATGGGTCATGCTTTGAAAAGCTCTTGAAACAAAGCCTAGTGATTGCTAAGGATCCATATGAGGTAACTATCACTCTAAGAGGTTAGCATGGTTAGTGGAACAATTAATAGTTAGTAGCCATAAGTTTTCTTCCCTTTTTACTTTATTTTTTAAATCATTTTTCAACTCATACACTATGTTTTAATCTTCATTTTCATCGTCTTCTTCTCTTTATTCTTCTTATTTTCTTTTCTTTTTCTTTTGATTCTTTTGAAACCTAGAAGAACTAATTAACATAACTGTGACACGATCGGTAAAGCTCATATCACCTCATGTCCCAGTGAATTTGACCGTATAGCCTATATGTTATCACGAAAGTATCGAGGAAATCAAGCGCACACACTTAAACTCTGAATTTCTAAACACACATATTTCAGTGCATGGTTTCGATTCGATCAAAATTTTGACGTCGCTGACGGGGATGGGAATGGTTTAGTTCGCGTTTTGTTAATATTCTTTTTCTGTTTCTGTGTACAGATAAAAATTTGCAGAAACAAAGCATAGCAGAATACCCTGGGCCTGTAGCTCCCTGCTTTCAGAAGCAGGGAGTCTGCTTCCACAATTTGTCGTGCAAATATGGCAATAGCCGCTTTTGTGCGGCCATTTGAGGATTCCAAAACCTTAGTTTGTGCAAGGATCTCCATTGTTGATATTCTGGTATATTCTGCTGTTTAGTTCTATGTAATTGGTTGCCTGTTCACTACAATAAAATTAGTATTGGATGTGTTTAAAAATGATTTAGATATTTGCATTGTAGGCACATGTCAATTTTCATTTCATATTCCTATTTTTGTTCTGTTATTGAGTGCTGGACAAAGGTCTACATATTGCATTGCATATAGATTATGACAAATATTTTGGGTGATTTACTTGCTTAAAGTGTTTATTCTTGACTACATTGCACACTTGCATGAATCAAAATTAAGGGCAAATCCTAACAAAACATAAGGTGGGAAAGTACAGTCATGTCACGCCCAACTTCTCAAAATACGTTGGAGCAGAGACGCGACAAGAATCGGTGATGCTTATATGCAAGGAGAATACCTCATGCATACGCGCTAAGCCTTAAGTAACCCGAACAAGTTATACAAATATACTATAATAAATTACATCATTGAAATATCACATGCAAGCATTCACACATAATAACGAATAAATACAGGAAAGGAATGACAACTGAATCGGATATAAAGAGAATCAGGAAATAACAGGAATAAAAGAGAGCAAGAATACGGATAATCAACAAAGAAAAACTCCAGGCTCCTCGAAAAGCATGTGATCTCATCAACACCTGGTCAACAGAAAAAAATCCTATATCTGGATGCGCAAATCCAGAAGAGTTAGCAAACTCCCAATAAGTGTGTAAAATGAAAGAAAGTGTTGTGCATAATAGTGTGGATATAACACTACAATACTGCCATAGCAATGTACCAGATAAGAAGTAACATAAATAAAGTTGTAATAAAATATAACACAATACAATATAGTAATCCATCAGTATGTCCAGATAACACACAATACATAACTTAAAGAGTAATAGAATCAATCTGTTATAAATTTATATGTCATGTGTCTATCATGATCTACATGTATAACAGGTGAGCACACATCTATCTGCAGTGTAATATGTCAGTCTGTTATTAATTATGTCAGTGAACACCAATTGCCACATGTAGTAGACGCATCCCATACTACGTCTGTCACACATGCCAATCGAGGTCATATGTTATTGAAACTGATCGGTTGGAGACATTATTCATGTTTTAGATGGGTTCCATACGTACCCGGAGCCACAACCTCAGTTTTCTTAAGCTAAATCAGACCGTACCGCTAGGTACTCAGTAACCGTAATCTCACTGTGAAAATAGTAAAACAATAAACAGATCGGATGCCACTCATCCCCCGGGAACCCTACAGTGGAACCCTTAGCTGGTTGCGTAACCTGTATCCCATGTCTACCCCAAATACAGATGATATCTCCATCAATTTTCCATCCCAGTGTAAGTTATCCATTTACATTATTATTTAGTTACTTAAAAAAATCAATATCAATGTTATTTAGATTCCTGGGATAATACAGTGACAGTAACAGTGACAGTAACAATGTGAACAGTAATCGTATGCACGGTAAGTAGTAACAGTAACGCTGGACAGTAGCAGTAACCGTGGTAAACAGTAAAACTGTACATAGTGTCACAGTCTAACAATACTTTTCCAGTAATTTTTAGTAACATAAAATGGTACAATAACAAGTCATGTACTATCTATTCAATATACAATCTCATTCATATGCTCTAAGATATGACAATAACAAGTCTCTTTAACTTATAATCTCAATAAAGTCACTGTAACCATCAAGTATTCAATTCATTGGCAATTCAGAAGTTTAATTGATCAATAATACAACTCTCTCAATTCTATCAATCTACTCTTATGCTCTATATCCATTAGTATATTCGAATCCTAGCCAATAGAGATGAAAACTTAGCCATGTCAAATCAACCATTACTATCCAACCCTATCAAGACCATAAATCCAGTCCTCTTCAATCAAGCTCGATCACAAATCCAAATATCAAAACACAACTCAACTGAATATATGTATAATCTTTTAGTTCTGGCCAATTCCAATTACATATATTCCTCAACTCCTAAGTCAAATCATACTCTAATCGAGCCTACTGATAATCCAAGTTCAAGATCCAATTTTTTTATAAAGCTACTTCACTTTTAAATAAATGCTCAAAATTCGATTTAATTCTCGTCTATTTTTCATCAAATAAAAGAAATTCAATCTTAAAAGAATTTCATATGTGCATTCACACATTTAATCACCATCACGAACTAATCAATCTCAAGATCCAATATATCATTTTCTAAATTATGACCAAACACGAAAAAAAATCAAGTCTAGTATATCTCCCAGGTAAAGTCCATGCATCCAATTACCAAGGAAAAAATCTATTATATATTCATGCACTCCACTAATTCATACTAATCCAATCTACACTCATCTCTAAGTCAATCCACTCTAATAAAAGTCCATTGGTAAATCTTAACACCAACAGATCAATGAAATCAAATAATATTAAAATTGATAAACAAAAACACCCATCTCTCAGTGATAAAATGTTGTGTCCAGATATATTTAAACATGAAATATATGTGTGATCCATCATCACCAAGATCCAACTCTCTTCAGTTTATTACTCATTAATCAATAGTCAATTGTCCCAATAGTATCATCAAAACATATAGAATCAACACTCAACAGTCTATCTTTTTAGGATTTTTCATCTTACTAGTTAGCAATAAACATTTCACTCGATATAGTCCATTATTAACCCTAACATAGTTGTCTAGAGTGGTTAATCAATTACTCAATATATATATAATGTGCACATACATGAACCATAACTAGCATGCATGAGTGATAACCGGACATGAACAATAATTTAAACGATAAATATAATTCACTAAAAAGACTAAAATACTCACAATTAAAATTAAATAATGATAAATACAGAAATGAATTATACACTCACTGATAGTAATAAATAAATAAAGGCATAACAAACAGACACTCACATGAAATGACACAACTTCGGTCTGATTCACCGTCACGTCTGCACTGCATGAATTGGTCCGGATCTCCGAATCGTCTCATGCGTCGGGTCTTGGAATCGCCAGCATCAGGTCCACAGCGAACACAAATCTGAATCTTCCATAAATGCGACTCCGATTGAACCACTGTAACACATACATGTATATACTCTTACATGTATACATGCGAATACATAATTATACACATACACACACTCACCTACACGCGCGCGCGCGCTCGCGCGCACGCACACACACATAACAACACATACACACATATATACAACATACGGAGAGAGGGAAATAGAAAGAGATTGAGAGAGAGGGAGACACTCATGCACGGGCTGATGGGAAGGAAGTGGAGAAGCGGCCATGTTGGCAGAGCACACGGGGTACGATCTCGGCTCCGGCGAGGATCTCAGAGGAGGAGAGTGGCGGTCACGGCTCCGACGGAGGAGTCAGGAGCACGACAATGCAACAAGAGAAGAACATGGGATGGCAGAGCATGGCCGAGGTGGGCTCACTCAGGGGGTCTCGGGTGATAGGGCAGTAGTGGTGACGGCCTGTACGCGGTGGGTGCGCTCATGAAGGGGCAGAGCGTGGAGAGGTTTAGAGGAAGAGATAGGAGATGGAGATGGAGACTTCAGTGGGGCCGAAGGTGGGTTGTGAGGTGGTTGTAGCCGAGGAGGCTGGTAGCCAGGAGAGATGGGAGATGAGGCCGATGAGGCGGTGGAATGGAGGAGGACAGGCATGGCGAGATGGTGAAGGAGATGCACATGGAAAATGGTGAGGGTTGGGATGGCGTGGCCGTGCTTGGTAGGCCAGAGGTGGAGCTCAAGCAGAGGTGAAAGGAGGGGAAGGAGAGATATAAGATTAGGGTTAGGGTTAATGATGGGGTAGAGTTAGGATTAGATGATGATTAGGTTAGTTAGGATTTTAGATTTGATTTGTTAGGATTAGGATTGGGCTGTTGGGTTTGGAATGATGGGCTTAGCTATTTGGTTTGGTTATTGGGTAATGAGTTTTGGTTAATAGGTAATGGAAGCCAATAATAATATTAACACATAATAGAATTTATCATAACAACAATGATAATTTAACAATAATATTAATAATAATATTATTAGTGATACTTTTACTACTAATAATAACCAATAATAATCATAATAATTAGGAATAATAATAACAACAATAATAAATTAATAATAATAGGTTATAAATCAAGTTAGTTAATAATAAAAATAAAATAATAAGTAAAACTAAACAAATATTTAAAAAATACTAATACTATATTATTAACTAGGGATATTACATTCTACCCACCTTACAAAAATTTCATCCTCGAAATTTCATTAAAGTAGGGAATGAATAGAAGATTAAAGTTAAGGAATAGATATCAAGCAAATTAAGGAATCAAAAGAATGGACCAATATCAATCGTTGGTGATGTCTTCTCACCCCACATCACTTCTCTGTGCAGTATGGATCTACAACGCTTCTGCTGCGCCACTCTGATTTCTGCTACTAGCTTTGAGTCTGATGGCCAGGGCCAAGAGACAAAATCGATAAAAATAGAATCGAGACAAAATAAAAATCAAGGGGGAATGTAGGTCGCTCTTGAAAGAGAGTTAGAATCTGAAGTATCAAAAGACCCAAGAGAGGAATTTTAAAGAAAGGACGATTGATTCTAAGTGGACTTAATATCATAGTGTGAATAATATATATTTATTGCAGTGTTAATATTACTCGTCTAAAGTCATCAGTAAGAATCAGGTCCATTTTATTTTGAAAATCAAAAGTCGAGCCTGGCTCTGATACTAGGAAAATCTTGTCACGCTCTACTTCCCAAATACGCTAGATGCGACGAGAGTCCGTGATACTTATATGCAAGGAGAATACCTCATGTATACATGCTAAGCCTTAAGTAACCCGAATAAGTTATACAAATCTATTATAATAAATTACATCACTGCAAAATCTTATGTAAGCATACACACATGAAAATGAATGAATATAGGAAAGGAATGAAAACTGAATCTAATACAAAGAGAATCATGAAATTACATAAATAAAGGAGAGCAGGAATATCAATAATCAACAGAGAAAAACTCCTGGCTCCTCGAAAAACATGTGATCTCA
Source organism: Agave tequilana (assembly GCA_038442645.1). Lineage (NCBI taxonomy): Eukaryota > Viridiplantae > Streptophyta > Magnoliopsida > Asparagales > Asparagaceae > Agave > Agave tequilana. The sequence goes on from JAVJIF010004559.1 coordinate 84,243, forward strand.
TTAACACCTGGTCAATATGATGAAACATCTTATACCTGGATGCGCAAATCCAGGGGAGTCATAAAATTTCCAATGAGTGTGTAAAATGAAGGAAGGTGCACGTGCATAATAATGTGTATATAACACTACAATACTGCTAGAACAATAGACTGGATAAGAAGTAACATAAATAAAGTTGTAATAAAAGATAACAAAATACAATATAATAATCCATCAGTATATTCATATAACACACAATGCATAACTTAAAGAGCAAGGGGATTGATCTGTTATAAATCTTTATATCAGGTGTCTATCATGATATGCATGTATAAGAGGTGGGCACACATCACTCTGCAGTGTAATATGTCAGTCTGTTACTATTAATTTTGTCAGCGAACAAAATTGTCACATGCAGTAGACGCATCTCACACTACGCCTACCACACGTGCCAATCGAGGTCTTATGTTATTGAAACTGATCGGATGGAGACAATGTTCATATTTTAGGTGGGTTTCGTACATACCCGAAACCACGGCCTCAGTTTCATATCGTTGAACCATATCGTATTGCTAGGTACCCAGTAATAGTAACAACAATCTCACTGGGAAAATAGTAAATATATGGGATGTCAGTCATCCCCAGGGAACCCTACAGTGGAACCCTCGGTCGGCTGCGCAACCTGTATCCGAGGTCCACCTAAAATACAGACGTTATCTCCCCAATCAAGTTTTTCAATCCCAGTGTAAATTGTCTATTTACATTATTATTTAATTATTTAAAACAACCAATATCCATGTTATTTCAATTCCTAGGATAATACGGTTACAGTAATAGTGACAGTAACAATGTGAACAGTAATCGTATACCCAATAAGCAATAACAATAACAGTGGGCAGTAACAGAAACCGTGTATACGGTAAATAGTCAAACTGTACATAGTGTTATAGTCTAACAAAATTTTTTCAGTAATTTTTGGTAACATGAAATGGTACAATAACAAGTCATGTATCATTTAATCAATATACAATCTTATTAATATGCTCTAAAATATAACAATAACAAGTCTCTTTAACTCATAATCTCAATACAGTCATTGTAATCATCAAGTATTCAATTCATTGCCAATCTAGAAGCTCAATTGATCAATAATACGACTCTCTCAATACTATCAATCTATCCTAATCCTCCATATCCATCAGTATATTCGAATCCCAGCCAATAGAGATGAAAAACTTAGCCACGTCAAATCAATCATTACTATCCAACCCGATCAAGATCATAAATCCACTCCCTCTTCAATCAAGCTCGATCACAAACCCAAATATCAAGACACAATTCCACTGAATATATGTATAATCTATTAGTTCTGGCCAATTCCAATTACACCTATTCCTCAACAAGTCAAATCATACTCCAATCGAGCCTACAGATAATCCAAGTCCAATCTTTTTATAAAACTACTCCACTTTTAAATAAATGCTCAAAATCCGATTTAATTCCTGTCTATTTTTCATCAAATAAAAGAAATTCATATGAGAATCCATACATTTAACCACCATCATGAACTAATTAACCTTAAGATCTAATATATCATTTTCTGAATTATCACCAAACACGAAAAAAATCAAGTCTAGTATGCTCTCAAGTAAAGTCCACGCTGTAAGTTCACCTAGAGGGGGGGTGAATAGGTGATGGCTAATCTAATGGTCACTTAATGTCAAATAATGCGGAAGCTAAAAACAATTATGACCTAATTAAAACTTTTACACTAAACGCCACGTATAACCAAAGAGTGTTGCCGAATTCCCCGTGAAGGGCTCTGGACAAACTCCTCTAGATTCCCCTTGAATGGGTTGAGGTGCCGCGTTGGCTCTCTTGGTTGAATACAAGTGTTAGTCAACAATCCCAAGCAATATATCAATATGAGCACAAGGAATATATCATGCATATAAAGGTAAAGACAAGATAAGTAATGCAAGATATAAACAAGGAGATAGAGAGAGAGAAATGGCAATCGCAAACACAAGGGTATGTTTCGAGGTTCGAGCACACTTGCTCTACATCCCCGCCTTCGACACACGAAGGATTTCCACTATGCAAGATCCCAATGGATCTCTCCCCGGTGCCGCAACACCTACAAGCCCTCGGACTCCCTAGTCCCGTACACACGCAAGCTCACTAGCTCGCCGAGGCCGCACCTCAAACCACCGAGTTCACACAAGAACTCTAAACCACCGCGAACACACTTGTCCGCCTCCTCAAAGAATAAAGAAGAAATCTCTTGGTGATCTAAAACACTTTGATCACCAATTACAAACTCTCACAACACAATCCTCTGGATAGATAAGGCAATGGATAGCTCAAGTGATTGTGAGAAAGCAAGGATTGAATCTATGGTGAAAAACTCAAGAAATCACTTTTACACTCTTGATAAAACTTTCCTTTTGATTGGAAATATTTGCTCTCAAATATGTGGAGAAAACTCTTTTAATGGAGTGGGAAAAACTGGCTCAAAGCTCTCCTAAAATCTTGTTACAAAACAATGACAAAACCCCCAAATTTATAGGCCAGAAAAATATAGCCGTTGGGGTCTGTCAGGCCTGCCGGTCGACCCGGCCGGTCGACCCGTAACGGTCAAAAATCCGACCGTTGGAGCCTCCGGTCGACCCGCCCGGTCGACCCAGAAGAACAGAGAGCACTGCTCTCAGTTCCGGTCGACCCGCCCGGTCGACCCGCCCACTGAACTGCCAGACGTGCACGGTTCTGTGCACATCGGTCGACCCTTACGGTCGACCTGCCCTTGGTTCCGGTCGACCCGCCCGGTCTACCGACCTCTGTGCAATGGGTTAACTTGGAGCACAGTTTTGAGGTCTAAAACGTTCGAATTTGGGAATAAGAATATAGGATGAAGTTGTAGATATTGAAGTCTTCTTTCTAATGCAACTTAAATCAAATCAATATCAATTCAGAATTAAAAGTTATCAATAACATACTAAAAGGTATCAAATCAGAATCTGTAAACTGTTTTTAGAACAAGAACAGACTTCAACCCAATATTTGACATTCTTAACATTTAAATCAGAAAATGATTATTGAATATTAAATGTAGCTCTGAAAGTCATCTTTAAAATGCAATTTAAATCATGTTAATTGAATATAAGAATCAAAAGTTATGACTAGAAAACTAAAAGAATGTCGAGCAGATCAGCAGAACGGTCGACCGCCCGGTCGACCGAGAAAACCCGAGAGTTCTAAAATGGTTTTGGTTAAAAACACATGTATATTTGAAACACCAAAAACTAAAATGGTATTTTTCTAGAACTAAAAATCTTTTAGGAAAACACATATAAATCAAGAGTGTGTGTGTGATATGAACTTGAGCAATCCACCAACTATTCTATCCTTTACATTTTAACTAAAACAAAATCTTATAAAAACAAATCTAGACACAAGTCTTGATCTTGAAGTCTTCCCTTGAAGTCTTCTCATCTTCTTGACTTGGTCCAAGCTTGATCCAAAAGCTCCTTGGATCACACCGTGCTAACTCCAAATCTTGACATTTTATCCTTTGTTGAGCTATGCACCTACTAAGATCTTGATAATGAATCTGTCACTAATTAAACACAAGATCATTAGTAATATAACTACATGAGTTGATCATCATCAAAACTAGAGTGATGGGCCTTTGGGCCAACAATCTCCCCCTTTTGATGATGACAAAACTCATGAAGTTATATATGCATGGATTAAAGTAAAGCTTCAAAGAAGCTCCCCCTTAACTCATGCATACCAAATAAACAATAATATATGACAATGAAGCTCATAAACATGTATGCAATGTATGGAGATAAAACATGAAATCCTTTTTCTCCTAGTTGCAATACAAAACATATATGCATAATTAATAAGGAAGACAAATACTTCTCTCCCTTAAGCAATGAAAACATGCATATAAACTCAAATACTTCTCCCCCTTTTTGTCACTCATCAACAAAGGGTTCAAAGTAAAATCAAATCAAACAAATTTTCTCCCCCTTTTTGTCAAAAACAAAGAGATCAAGAAAGGGTAATACAAATCAATCAATAAAGATTTATATGCGATATACATTCATGAAGAGGAAGACGCTAAGTTAACTTCCCTACACATATGCATTACATGAAGAAGGGATGACAAGCCCTAACTCACATAACACATATTATGTAATGCATAAGAGGAGATGTGAAGCCCGCCCTACACACGTATATCATATAAAGAAGAGTTGTCAAGCTTCTCAATTTATAATATGCTCAACATGAATTCATATGTAAGAGAGATGTTAAGCTCTCCTTGCATATAGGAAATACAAATCAAAAATTTTAAATTTTCTTTAAATTTTGAACTTTCTTAATAAAACACATTTTGAGATATCAAGTAAACATATTTTCTTATTTTGATATCAATTTTGAAAACATATTGCATAAGCTTTAAGAATTACCAATTGAAAGATGAATTAAGCTTATCATATACATTGTGTTTTAAGAACAATTGATTCACTCTCTTAAAGCACAAATAGAACACATGTATGAAAAGATAATACCAATAGAAATTGATATAATTTAAATTTGAAAGCATTCATACATACAATCAAAATATGAGTATATAAAAATCATATTGATACCAATTGAAAATATCCAATGATACCAATTGAAGGGTAAGCTTATCATATACTCTACCATATGAAGAATTTGTACTAGTTAATATGAAAAAGTTTTAAAACTAGTACGGAATCCTTCAAGCAAGGAATAAAGCAAAAATGTCAATGTAATCTCAATATTCCTTTAAATCATCACACATTTTTTTATTAAAAACAAAATTTATATTTCAAGATATATGTATGTTTTGACAACACAATAAGTATACATACATATCCCTTAAACACAATTGAGTCCATATAAATAGATTTGCATTAAAGGCAAATGACTCAAGAGGTATACATGTATATCTTAAAGTTTGGCAAAATGCACATATACATGAAATGAAAACACATGATCATAAATCAAATCAAAAAGTGGGAATACAAGTTTAAAAATATATGCATCATCAAAAACTAAGCAATACAAGCACATTTCATGGATTCAAATAAGCATTCAAGCACAAATATAAATAGATTTATTTGTGGCCCACAATATGTTCAAGTATAAATCCTAGTGTTGATAAAACTAACATTTAAACTAATATTCAAATACATGAAGCATCAAATCTTTAGATCACAAAAGAATTATCATATAATTGAAATAAAGTAGGATCATGTGGATAATCTTATAAATTAATAGAAGAATAGATAACTAGTTTAAATTAATTTTGAATAACTAGTTAAAGATCCTTTAAATAACATCAAATCATATGTTTTTCATAAAACATAACTAGATACACAAAAATTTAAGCACTCATGGTCTATAAAGCTCAAAAATGATTTTAACAAAAGTGTGAGTGTTAAACGATCATGTAACTAATATTTTTATGAAAATAGTCATTGAAGCTCAAAAAGATCATAAGTCACATTTTTTAACAATTCAACTCAAAATCATTTTTCATAAAATCAATAAACTTCTAGGTATATGTATGATTTATCCAAATCTAACAATATGCATATATATCCCAAATATAAAAGAGTCTATTAATGATGTTTGCATTAAGGCAAGAGACTCACGGGTATACATGTATATTTATTAGTTTTGAATTTAGAATACATATACATGAAGTAAATCACTAAAATAGGCAAAACATGTATAAAAGAAAATCACCAAAACTAGATTATACATATACATAAAGTGGATACAAATGAGCATGAGGTGCAACCATATAAATAAAACAAATGTAGCTCACTATTTGTACATGTATAATACAAGTTTTGATAAAAACTACATCTAAGCATGTTATTACCACATGAAGCACAAAAATACATAAAACATGAACATGCTCAAAATAATATGAATGAACAAGCATGAACATAAATAAAATGGGAGTTTAGAGATTGTTACCAACTCCAAAGCTCCAATCATGGTGGTTGTCCCACCAAAGCTCCTTGATAGTGATGCATCCCAAAAGTATGTCCATCATGTCCAAGTGCATCCACTACCAAGGCACCAATCCTCTCACGTCTTGTGAGAGCCCTCACCTACATCAAAAGCAAAAGGTGGGGGTTTTGGTACCCATATTTTCTTGTTGGGTCCACGGGGGTTAGCTTTGTGTTGAGGGACCCAAACATTTTTATTTTTAGCAAAATTAAAATGATGCAATCTATCATAACAAAATTTTGCTAAATGGCCTTTGCGGCCACAATGTGTACATATGTACACCTTAGTATGCTTATGTGTAGGAGTGTGATCATGTTGTGCAACATAAGCAAATGCATGGTTATGATGTGCATGAATGTGTGGAGTTTGTTTCTTTGAAAACATTAACTCCAACGTAGAATGATTAAAAGCACAAGAGTTCAAAGTTGAACTCAAACCATCCATTTTATTTTTTAAATCTTTAATCTCATTAGTGGTGGCATGTAAAGCATGATGAGATAAAGAATCATTTTTCTTTTTCTTTTTAGAAACAAAATCTTTTTCTTTTTCACACATTTTCCTTTTCAAACAATTATTTTCTTGAAAAATAATTTCCTTTTGAGTTTCCACCAAAATAATTTTATCTTTCAAAATCGTGTTCCCTTCACAAAGATCATTTAATTTAGACATAAGGAAACATTCTCATTATTCAAAACATCCTTTTCTTTTTCTAAACATGCAATTTTAGATTTAAATGAATCTTATTCTATATGCATGCATGCAATATTCTTTTTCAAATTTTTATATCTTTCTTAATCATGTCATATTTCTCAAGCAATAGTTGACAAAAAGTGCTAAGCTCATCATATGACATATTATCATCTTCTACCTCGGATTCGGTAGTTACCTCAAGGGGGTTATCCCCTTGGACCATATAGCACGCGTTGGAGGTGTTGCTTCCAACGTCCGAATCGCTCCCCGCATAGTATTGTTCATTTTCGCCAAGGGAGATCAAGGTATTCCAAACTACAAAAGCCAAATCAAGATTAGCAACCCTAGATAAATAAACATCATTTAGGGTAGATCTTAAAGCATGTAGGGCTTTTGTATTAGCCTCAATGTTCTTACCATTTAAACAATATGCATTATTAGTTGTGGCAAGATACACATGGATGCCTAGGGCTTTGAGGTACAAAGACATCTTAACCTTCCAAATTTGGATGTTAAGAACGTCAAAGGTGGGTGGTGACATGAAATCCATGGTGTGTGTACAAAATATTGTGATTAGCCTAAAAGTGAGGATCTTTAACTCTAGGTTGTTAGACCCAAATTAGAGTACCAAGCTCTGATACAAATTGTAAGTTCACCTAGAGGGGGGTGAATAGGTGATGGCTAATCTAATGGTTACTTAATGCCAAATAATGCGGAAGCTAAAAACAATTATGACCTAATTAAACTTTTACACTAAACACCACGTATAACCAAAGAGTGTTGCCGAATTCCCGTGAAGGGCTCTGGACAAACTCCTCTAGATTCCCCTTGAATGGGTTGAGGTGCCGCATGGCTCTCTTGGTTGAATACAAGTGTTAGTCAACAATCCCAAACAATATATCAATATGAGCACAAGGAATATATCATGCATATAAATGTAAAGACAAGATAAGTAATGCAAGATATAAACAAGGAGATAGAGAGAGAGAGAAATGGCAATCGCAAACATAAGGGTATGTTTCGAGGTTCGAGCACACTTGCTCTACATCCCCGCCTTCGACACACGAAGGATTTCCACTATGCAAGATCCCAATGGATCTCTCCCCGGTGCCGCAACACCTACAAACCCTCAGACTCCCTAGTCCCGTATACACGCAAGCTCACTAGCTCGCCGAGGCCGCACCTCAAACCACCGAGTTCACACAAGAACTCTAAACCACCGCGAACACACTTGTCCGCCTCCTCAAAGAACAAAGAAGAAATCTCTTGGTGATCTAAAACACTTTGATCACCAATTACAAACTCTCACAACACAATCCTATGGATAGATAAGGCAATGGATAGCTCAAGTGATTATGAGAAAGCAAGGATTGAATCTATAGTGAAAAACTCAAGAAATCACTTTTACACTCTTGATAAAACTTTCCTTTTGATTGGAAATATTTGCTCTCAAATATGTGGAGAAAACTCTTTTAATGGAGTGGGAAAAACTGGCTCAAAGCTCTCCTAAAATCTTGTTACAAAATAATGACAAAACCCCCAAATTTATAGGCCAGAAAAATATAGCCGTTGGGGTCTGTTAGGCCTGCCGGTCGACCCGGCCGGTCGACCCGTAACGGTCAAAAATCCGACCGTTGGAGCCTCCGGTCGACCCGCCCGGTCGACCCAGAAGAACAGAGAGCACTGCTCTCAGTTCCGGTCGACCCGCCCGGTCGACCCGCCCACTGAACTGCCAGACGTGCACGGTTCTGTGCACGTCGGTCGACCCTTGCGGTCGACCTGCCCTTGGTTCCGGTCGACCCGCCCGGTCTACCGACCTCTGTGCAATGGGTTAACTTGGAGCACAGTTTTGAGGTCTAAAACGTTCGAATTTGGGAATAAGAATATATTATGAAGTTGTAGATATTGAAGTCTTCTTTCTAATGCAACTTAAATCAAATCAATATCAATTCAGAATTAAAAGTTATCAATAAAATACTAAAAGGTATCAAATCAGAATCTGTAAACTATTTTTAGAACAAGAACAGACTTCAACCCAATATTTGACATTCTTAACATTTAAATCAGAAAATGATTATTGAATATTAAATGTAGCTCTGAAAGTCATCTTTAAAATGCAATTTAAATCATGTTAATTGAATATAAGAATCAAAAGTTATGACTAGAAAACTAAAAGAATATCGAGCAGATCAGCAGAACGGTCGACCGCCCGGTCGACCGAGAAAACCCGAGAGTTCTAAAATGGTTTTGGTTAAAAACACATGTATATTTGAAATATCAAAAATCAAAACGGTATTTTTCTAGAACTAAAAATCTTTTATGAAAACACATATAAATCAAGAGTGTGTGTGTGATATGAACTTGAGCAATCCACCAACTATTCTATCCTTTACATTTTAACTAAAACAAAATCTTATAAAAATAAATCTAGACACAAGTCTTGATCTTGAAGTCTTCCCTTGAAGTCTGCTCATCTTCTTGACTTGGTCCAAGCTTGATCCAAAAGCTCCTTGGATCACACCGTGCTAGCTTCAAATCTTGACATTTTATCCTTTGTTGAGCTATGCACCTACTAAGATCTTGATAATGAATCTGTCACTAATTAAACACAAGATCATTAGTAATATAACTACATGAGTTGATCATCATCAAAACTAGAGTGATGGGCCTTTGGGCCAACACACGCATCAAATTACCAAGGCAACGGATCCACTATATATTCATGCACTACATTGATCCATACTAATTCAATCTACACTCATCTCTAAGTCAATCCACTCCAATAAAAGTCCATTGATAAATCTAAGCACCAAAAGATCAATGAAATCAAATAATGTTAAAATCGATAAACAGAAACACTCATCTCTCATTGATAAAATATTGTGTCTAAATGCATTTAAACATGAAATATATGTATGATCCATCATCATCAAGATCCAACTCTCTTTCAGTGTATTACTCATTAATCAATAGCTAATTTTCCCAATAGTGTAGGCTGTCTTAAAAACAGACAAGCCTTTAAAAGCAGAGATCCAAGCTCAAGACGCGTTGGCTCGACACCTGCGTCTCAGCATCAGGACGCGTGGGCTCGACACCCGCGTCTCAGCATCAGGACGCGTGGGCTCGACACCCGCGTCTCAGCATCAGGACGCGTTGGCTCGACACCCGCGTCTCAGCATCAGGACGCGCTGGCTCAACGCCCGCGTCTCAGGATCAAGACGCGTTGGCTCGACACCCGCGTCTCAGCATCAGGACGCGCTGGCTCAACGCCCGCGTCTCAGGATCAAGACGCGCTGGCTCAACGCCCGCGTCTCAGGATCAAGGCGCGTTGACTCGACACCGCGTCTCAGCATCAGGACGCGTTGGCTCGACGCCCCCGTCTCGGTTGCAACTACCCGAAATAAGGGGCCAGTCACCGCACATGTAGCGGGAAGTGGCCCCTCATTGTGGAGCGTTTTCAGGGGGCACGTTCATCCCCAGGGACCTCTATAAATAGCCCTGTTGGCATCAACAAACACACACACACACACAGGGAGAGACGTACCTACATACAGGCATACACATCCAACACGCGTAGAGAGAGACACGCACGATCACCGGACGAAGGCATCGTCAACAGAGAAGGAGAGAAGACTCTTCAGCAAGCTTACTGCGTACTAGCTGCTCTTTGCCTAGCTCCTCTTCTAGAGTTTTGGTAGACAGAGCCGAGTTACTCTCTCTACCGACCGAAGAGAAGATCCCCGACGGTCCAAACAGTCATCCGGTCAACGGAGAACAAGATTCACTCTCTACCGCCACACGAAGAACCCAGCATTAAACAAAGGGGGGATTCAAGATTCAACATCCTCCCTCCCTTGTAACCGGAAAGAAAGGAAAGTCTGGTTGTAATTGTTTCAACTGATTCAAGGAAATATTTTACACCCCGATCCTTCTCACCTAAATCTCCTTCCGGGCTCCTACAAGAGATGGCGACTCCGCTGGGGAGTCTGTTTGTCACTGATGAACAAGCTGTGGCGCAGGATGATGTTCTCCGTAAGGGGAAGATGGTCGAAACGCTCGTTGTCGAGTTCGACCAGGCGAAGTATGAAGAGTTCCTCTCTTCTGGCTCCAAGAGCCCAAAGACCCGCGTCTGCCGCAGGGTCTCAACTGAAAAGTTACCCAAAGCCCAATCTGAGGCTCTGCCGGGTGCCGATGCCCACTGTGCCAAGACAAGTTCACGCGCCAACGCCTCCCAGAAGGCCCGCGTGACCTCAGGCACTGCTGTTGCGATCAACCGCGTCGCACAGAACACATGCGCCAACGCCTCCCAGAAGGCCCGCGTGGTCCCAGGCACCACTGCTGCTGCGATCAACTGCGTCGCGCAGAATACCCGCGTCAACGTCTCTCAGGAGACCCGCGTGGTGAACACTCTTGGTTCTGTAAACCAGGAGGTTGTTGGTTTCTCCCCTCCTCCACGACGCAACCGGAATGCTGAGCGTCGACAGAGGAGACGCGCGCGTCAACTCCAAGTCGGAACCGTTGGTTGTCTGACTGGGGGTGGACGCGGCGTACAATCTGATGCCTTGCCCGCACCTCGTCCAGTGCGTGAGATCCGCGTTTGGCGACCCAAACGCGAGACTCCTCAAGTTGAGTCCTCTGAGGACCAACTCATCAAACGCCAGGGTGAAACCTCCGCGTCTTTTCAAACGCAGGAAGTACGCACTCGTAGGCGTGGGGCCCAGCAGCCCGCTCTCTCTCAAGCAACTCTGCCCAAACGCATCAGGCAGCAACGCGAGACTCGCGCGCGCGTCATACAGCCGCGTCATGAGAGCCGCGTCCCTGAAGTCTGCGTCCAGGCTGAACAGCACATGACTGTCTCCCGTCTTCGACGTTGCGAGACCAGTCTCTTTAATCCCCCTCCCACGAATTTGAGGGATTATTTGACAAGGAAAAGAAGTGCCAATCAAGCCACTTCGTCATGCTGCTGTCAACAGCTCATCCATATGCTCTCTGGATGCCATTATGGATCAGGCATGCACCAGCAGTCCTTAATCAGACATTGAGCCTGAGAAAGAAGAGTGCCTGTGGGAGTTGGAACCCCTTGTAAAGAGCACTAATAAGCTCGATATTGACAACACCACCGACGATGCGGGTGGTTGGTACATTAATGAAGATTTAGATTTTGCGTATTTTCCTGTGTATGTTTCCGATTCAATACCGTCGGATACTACTACCGACGTGGACGATGACCTCTGGTCGGCAATGGATGCTTTGACATCTTTGCATGTACCGGTGAAATCATCTTTCGGGACATACCAAGATAATGGTAATGTGCAAGAATCTATATTTATGGTTCCAGCCAGACGAAAAGGCCAAAGACCAATACTTTTTGGGCGAATCTCGTCTGAACCGATGCCTCACGAAGAATCAGAAGGCGAGGATGAATCCCCTCAGTTCAATCATTATGAACCGAAAGCGCTCAGAATGATGAAACGCATGGGATATGACCTAACCAACAGGCCCGGATTAAACTTCGGTAAAGGAAGGAGAACGCTGCTCCGGTCCTTTGTGCCGAAAGGGAAAGCACCTGATTATTATCATCAGACGCGCCGGGGGTTGGGCTATGTATCAACTCCAGTCCCATCAGCCTCTGATTCTCGAAAGTCGTCAGGTCACGATTGCTCTTCAGACACGTCATCGTGGGAGTCAGATGTCAGTGTCAGCAACATCTTCAAAGGGCTTTCAGTAAACATGGTTTCAACAGGCCATCTGGAAGATGAAGATGAAGAAATGATCCAACCTGATACAGATCCTTGGATCAAACATTTGAATGCTCTTTGGGATATCCGCTTTGAACAGCGTGAGCCACCCACAGAAGATAAGGTTGTTCAAATCAACCTAGGAGATGAGGCCAACCCCAAGCCCATTTTCATAAGTGACGGCTTGTCACCTTCGGAAAAGGAGGATCTAATATCTCTTGTACAAGAGTATATAGACGTCTTCGCCTGGAATTATGAGGACATGCCTGGACTTGATCCTCAAGTGGCTATGCATCGCCTCAACATCAATCCGGACATGAAGCCTGTTAAACAACAGCAGCGACGGTTCCGTCCAGAGATAATGGAGGCAATTCAATCAGAAGTCAGAAAGCTTATTGATTCTGGCCTCATCAGGGAGGAACAGCATCCCGACTGGGTAGCCAACATCGTCCCCGTCACCAAGAAGAATGGGAAGATTCGGATCTGCATCGACTTCCGTGATCTAAACGAGGCCTGCCCCAAAGACGAATTCCTATTGCCAATCACAGATGTCATGATTGACAATACTTGTGGATTCGAGCGAATGTCCTTTATGGACGGGTTCTCAGGATACAATCAAATCAAGATGTATCCCGATGACGAAAAGCATACCTCCTTCAAGACTCCTCTAGGGGTATATTGCTATACTGTCATGCCTTTTGGACTGAAAAATGCAGGGGCAACATACCAAAGGGCCATGAACGTCATTTTCCATCAGCAGATACGCAAAACGGTGGAATGTTATGTCGATGACATCGCGGTGAAAAGTCGCACTAAAGGTGATCACATAGCAGACCTGAAGGTGGTCTTCGACATCATGCGGGCTCATCAATTGAAGATGAACCCCACCAAGTCCTTCCTGGGGGTAGCTAGTGGCAAATTCCTAGGATTTGTTGTGACTTCCACAGGAATCCATTTAGATCCGGAGAAAGTCCGCGCTATCCAAGAGATGCAACCCCCCAGAAGCCTCAAGGAGCTCAGGGGATTACAAGGACGATTGGCGTACATCCGCAGGTTCATATCAAACCTTTCCGGGAGATGCCAACCCTTCGCCAAGCTGATGAAAAAGGGTGTTTCATTCATTTGGGACGATGCTTGTCAAAAAGCATTTGAGGAGATCAAACACTACCTCACCCAACCACCAGTTCTTGCAGCTCCGGTGTCCGGAAAGCCTTTCTTGGTATATGTTCGAGCAATGGATCATTCCCTGGGAGCTCTACTAGCTCAGAATGATGAACAAGGACGAGAACAAGCAATCTACTACCTAAGTAGAACAATGATCGGAGCCGAACATCGGTACAACCCGATCGAGAAGGAATGTTTGGCGCTGGTGTTCGCTATTCAGAAAATGCGACACTATCTAGTAGGCCAAACTATAAATGTCATATCAAAAGTCAACCCTCTGAGGTTACTCATGACAAAGCCTTCCTCGTTGAATGGCCGGCTGGCAAAATGGGCCATGTTGCTATCCCAGTATGATATGCACTTTCTGCCGTAGAAAGCCATTAAGGGACAAGCGGTGGCAGACTTCCTAGCTGAACACCCAGATCCAAGGGCAGCCAAAGTCTACGAGGATCTCCCAGACGAAGTGGCCGAAGCCTACCTGACTCAGACATCGTTCGAAAGTCAAGTGTGGTAACTTTTCTTCGACGGTGCATCAAGGACAAGCCCGAAGGGACACATAGTAGCGGGGGTAGGAGTGATACTTCTCTCCCCACAAAATTATGTGATTCCCCGAGCTGTCTCACTAACGGAGCCTTGTTCCAACAATGTGGCGGAATACAATGCTCTATTGATTGGGATGCAGCTCGCCGATGAGAATGGCGTTAAAAATCTCGAAGCATACGGTGACTCTAAACTCATCGTCAGTCAAATTCGCGGGGAGTACGAAGTCAGACATGAGGACTTAGTACCCTATTACAACGCAACTATCCGCATGGCCGAGGGGTTTGCTAACTTCTACATCGACCATGTACCGCGCAGGCAAAATGCGCACGCCGATGCACTCGCATCCCTGGCAGGCTCCTTAGCTCTTCCAACTGGAGCAATGGAGAAGATATTCGTCTACAGCCACGACCTGTATTGCCTGAAAAATACTCTCAAGGACTATCATGAGTCAAAGGGAGATTGTCGAGGCAAAGAAGTGCTGGAATTGTCGGCCGGTCCAGAGCTTAAAGACTGGCGATTCCCCTACATCGACTATGTCTTGTACGGCATCTTGCCTGAGGACACCAAGGAAGCGGCTGCCATTCGAAGGAAAGCCCCTAAATTCTACTATAATGCGATCACGCGAACATTGTATCGTCGATCGTATGACGGAATCTTACTTCGGTGTCTCTCACCAAAAGAGGCCCAGGGGGTATTGAAAGAGGCTCACGACGGTACGTGCGGAGCCCATCAACCTGGCCCAAAATTGGCACATCGACTCCAAAGGTTGGGTTACTATTGGCAAAAAATGATCGCCGATGCTGTTGCTTATGCTAAGAGATGTCACGCCTGTCAAATACACGGCGATTTCATCCATCAAGCACCAGGGTACCTCCACTCTACGACCTCTACCTGGCCGTTTGAAATGTGGGGGATGGACGTGGTTGGCCCTATCAGCCCACCATCATCGAAAGGACATCGGTTCATTCTAGCGATAACCGATTACTTCTCAAAGTAGGCCGAAGCTATCCCTTTGACAGAGGTAAAATCTTCTAACGTGATCAAGTTCGTGAAACATCACGTTATTTACCGCTTCGGTGTGCCTCGGCGTATCATCCATGACAATGGACCCCAGTTCATCAGCCAGGCTTTCCAGAGATTCTGCGCGAAGTTCAGAATCCAGAGTGTGTCCTCAACGGCATACTATCCTGCTGCTAACGGTCTTGCAGAAGCCTTCAACAAGACTATTGGCAAGCTTCTCAAGAAATTTGTCTCGAAAAGTCAACGGAACTGGGACGACAAGCTGGGTGAATGCTTATGGGCCTACCGCACAACGGTGCGAACCCCAACTAAAGTCACGCCATTTTCCTTGGTATACGGATGCGAAGCCGTCCTTCCACTGGAAATCCAAATTCCATCTCTACGCGTCGCCTTGACAGCGGAGATGACAACTGAGGAGAAGCATCAGCAGCGACTCCAGGAGTTGGAAGCCTTAGACGACAAGCGTTTGCATGCCCAACAACAAATCGAGCTTTACCAAGCTCGTATCACCAGATCCTTCAACAAGAAAGTTAAAATGCGAACTTTCAAGAAAGGCGACCTTATCTTAGCCGTCCGAAGACCCATGGTCATGACGCACAAGACAAAAGGAAAATTTCAACCCAAATGGGAAGGACCATTTGTAGTAGAGTCAGTCTACTCAAATGGGTCATATCGCCTCATAACTTCAAATGGCGATACACTCATGATGCCGATCAATGGCAAATTCTTGAAGAAGTACTATCCTTAATAGTACTCCTCCTCCGATCAAGTTAAAAGTACACCTCTGATCAAACATCCGACGCCCTCGACGGCTAAGGATAGAGGAAAATGTTGGCCTTTAAGCCCGACATAAATCCTCGACAACTCATCATGCTGAGGGAATAGCATGACTAGCCCAGCTCAAACGGTAGTTGGTAAAGGCATGTCAAACCCGTTGACAGCTGAGGATTTGCTAAAAATCCTAAGGGACACGTTCCCATTTGATCCGACGCCCTCGACGGCTAAGGATAGAGGAAAATGTTGGCCTTTAAGCCCGACATAAATCCTCGACAACTCATCATGCTGAGGGGAATAGCATGACTAGCCCAGCTCAAACGGTAGTTGGTAAAGGCATGTCAAACCCATTGACAGTTGAGGATTTGCTAAAAATCCTAAGGGACACGTTCCCATTTGATCCGGCGCCTCCGACGGCTAAGGATAGAGGAAAATGTTAGCTTTTAAGCCCAACATAAGTCCTCGACAACTCATCATGCTGAGGGGAATAGCATGGCTAGCCCAACTCAAGCGGTAGTTGGTAAAGGCATGTCAAACCCGTTGATAGCTGAGGGTTTGCTAAAAATCCTAAGTGGACTTGATTCCACTCTTTCCTCCAAAATTCCTTACCAATTCTCATCCACAGAATGGTAGGACCACAAAAAAAAAACAATCGTTGCCAAGTTAACACCATACCTCTGGTAATGAGATACCCCTTGTAGAGTACAAATCTTGCTTGTCAACTCTACATTTTGCCAAGTTAACACTACACCTCTGGCACTTCAAATTCCACTTGTCAATTCTCGTTCATAGAATGACAGGTCCCCAAATTATCTTCGGCATCAAGCCAATTCTTGTCAAGTTAATATTACACCTCTGACTAAACCGCTGTTTAAGTTAACATTATACCTCTAAGCAGCACTTCAAGTTTCTGCCAGGTTTAATATTACACCTCTGACAGTCACTTTTCTTCAGTCTTCCATATCGAAGCTGAAATGCATGATGCCAAGTTAACAATACACCTCTAGCATCTGAGGCATCGCTAAGTTCAACAATACACCTATGGCCATGACCTTTCCTCGACTTCCTTGTTCAAGCCGAGATGAATGATGCCAAGTTAACACTACACCTCTAGCATCCGAGTCATCGCTAAGTTCAACAATACACCTATGGCCATGACCGTTCCTCGACTTCCTCGTCTAAGTCGAGATGACCAATGCTAAGTTCAACATCACACCTCTAGCATTACCTCACTGTTAAGTTAAACATTACACCTATGACAGTGACATTCTGAGTTAAGTTAATATCACACCTCTGACTCACATCCTTGTCGAGTTAACACCACACTTCTGACAAGACTATCTCCAACCCGTTAAGTTAATATCACACCTCTAACGGTAAAAGCTTTACTAGATTCCTCGCGGGTCTAGTTTCACTTGTTATTCTCTTCAACAGAATAACAGGTCCACCTAAAGACATTGTTAGGTTAACATTACACCGCTGACAATGTTTTATCAAATTCCCCAGCTGACCTTGAATCAAGTCAATCCCAGACACTTGACAAAAGTTCACCTTCTCTGGGAGTACGCATTCCCCCTGTCACTTTCTTTATAAAGTGGCGGGTCACCAACCAAAATCATTCTTTTGCTTCTAAAACAAAACATTCAAGACAACAGAAAGAGGCAAAAAGAAAAGTGTCACTTTTATTGATATTCAAGCATATGAAAGTGATACAAAACGCTCTCTTATACAATAAGATTGAGTGTTACAATTAAGGAGTACAAAGAAGTCCCTCTCTCTCTTAGAGGCCGTACTCACTCCTTGAAGCCGCATCTGATTCCAAATACATGATGTCCGGGAAAGTGCCCGACTGTGACGACAATTGGAGTCGGTTGCACCATGGCAACAACGCCAAACTCTGAAAGCGCCCTAGCTGACTAAGCTAAGAGCAATGGTGTTCTTGAGGTCCGGTGGCAGCAGAAAGTCCTGCAACCCTTCATTCATCACCATCCCTTTCCCCAGCAGGCCATCTAACGGAATGTCCTCGATGTCACTTCTGGAGTGGGAGAGGAAGAGGATCTTATCCGCCACCACAACCGCCGGACCCTCATCGCCGTCATGCATACCCTGACCATCTCTTGCCATCAGGCATGTTTGGTACAGGAGATCTGAAGAGACCTTGGCGAGGGTTGGGTCCTCGTCAGAGACATAATATATTCTCTCATAGGTGACGAGGACCATAATATATTCTCTCATAGGTGAACATTGAACAAGCTCGCCGGTTGAAGCATTCTTCCAGGGGACCAGCGAACCTGCAAAGAACAAATAAGAGAATCAGAAAATCTGGAACTTAGTATACTTTAACACTTTAACAAAGAAAACTAAGTAACAGACGCGGCAGTCTTTAGAGACTTCAGACGCGGGTCAAAACTGTGCCATGCGCAGGATTCAAACGCGGCTTTATCTTGCGTCCGCGCCTAAAAGCACAAGACGCGAAAAAGTGTAAACGCCGAAAATTGCCATCTCTCTGCTGGGTGAACATGAGTTACAAGATTCAGGTCGGAAACTTTGAATTCATCCAAGGCATTGGCTATAAAACGCGTCAAGACAATGGCTGTAAAACGCAATGAGCAACGCGCGCGTCAAGCGCCCGCGTTCAGAGGAGTTCGAATCAATGGCGCAAATTCCAGAAAAGGAATGCGCCAAGACTTCTTTCAGACGGTTACGCCAAGGTGCAGGCCTGGATGGGCTATAGATGTCATCAGGGTGACATACCAGCAGGGGCCTCTATCCAGAGCTGGCCTTTCCGCGTCCAAACGCAGGTGCACAAGATGATCCAAGAGGCTTTTCCTCCTGAAGAGACCAGACAGAAGCCTGAGAGCTTTGGGTCATCTTCATCCACAGAGTCACCATCACCCATGTAGACAGATCTCTGTCAGAAACTCTAAAGAAGGCGAGACTTCTCTCGGAGCAAAACAAATGAAAACAGTCTAAGTTGGATTGTTGAAGAGGGAGAGGGTGCACTCTATTTATAGGCAGTCCCTAATAACTGTCATTAATGGTGCATCAATCGGAATCGCCGCGCACGACCGTCAAAGCCCAATCAAGGACTGACGCGTGGAACGCTGCTTTGGAAACCGTCGAGAGCGCCGGTTTTTTTTTCAACCGCCAGCGTCGGTTTTGCATTTAAGGGCATTAACACCCGAGCCCAATGAGGAGTCGACGCGTGGACAACTGCCTTGGGAAGCAACGGATGACCCGGAACCCCAATCGACAGTGAAGACTTGACGTTCAAAGATCTCCTAAAAATCTTTTAAGTCAGATTGCACTAAACGCAGTTGGGAAATCCGCGCGCCTAACGGAGAAAACCTCTCCGGTTCACCAGGCCAGCTGGCGGCGTAATCATGACATGGCACAGGTTCGCGCCCAAAGAACGCGCCTCTCCGATGGACATGCCCCGTCAGCATCACCATAAATGCACCCAGAAAGTCGCGTTGTGTCCAGAAAATCGCGTCTGCATCCAAAAGACGCGTCTCTCTAAAATTCGCGTCCTCCCAAGCAGGCTAAACATCGCGTCTACCGCATGGAATATTAGTCGCGTTCCTATCACCGAAAAGACGCACCCCATGGAAGTCGCGTCTTTAAGGCAGTCTCTGCCTTTCAAAAAAAAAAACCTGCGTTCGGCTTTTGCAAATCAGTTCAACAGTACACTGGCACAAGCAGAAGGCCAACCACTCCTGGTCAAAAGCGCACTCGTGACAGACTAAAAGCGATCGGGGAGGTTTAGACTGTGTATCTAGACACTCAACACGATCAACTCTGATGGCTTCAAAGAGTTCAACAGTACACTCACAAAGACCAACTCCAGATAAGATCAAACCCGGAGCATTAATAGTCCAGTCATAAAGGCGAACGCGGCTAAAATCCAAAGTATTCCGAAATCCGTCCCATTTAACTGCGGAGTATCGAAAACTTTGGAGGGGGTTCTGTAGGCTGTCTAAAAAACAGACAAGCCTTTAAAAGCAGAGATCCAAGCTCAAGACGCGTTGGCTCGACACCTGCGTCTCAGCATCAGGACGCGTGGGCTCGACACCCGCGTCTCAGCATCAGGACGCGTGGGCTCGACACCCGCGTCTCAGCATCAGGACGCGTTGGCTCGACACCCGCGTCTCAGCATCAGGACGCGTTGGCTCGACACCCGCGTCTCAGCATCAGGACGCGCTGGCTCAACGCCCGCGTCTCAGGATCAAGACGCGTTGGCTCGACACCCGCGTCTCAGCATCAGGACGCGCTGGCTCAATGCCCGCGTCTCAGGATCAAGACGCGCTGGCTCAACGCCCGCGTCTCAGGATCAAGGCGCGTTGACTCGACACCCGCGTCTCAGCATCAGGACGCGTTGGCTCGACGCCCGCGTCTCGGTTGCAACTACCCGAAATAAGGGGCCAGTCACCGCACATGTAGCGGGAAGTGGCCCCTCATTGTGGAGCATTTTCAGGGGGCACGTTCATCCCCAGGGACCTCTATAAATAGCCCTGTTGGCATCAACAAACACACACACACACAGGGAGAGACGTACCTACATACAGGCATACGCATCCAACACGCGTAGAGAGAGACACGCACGATCACCGGACGAAGGCATCGTCAACAGAGAAGGAGAGAAGACTCTTCAGCAAGCTTACTGCGTACTAGCTGCTCTTTGCCTAGCTCCTCTTCTAGAGTTTTGGTAGACAGAGCCGAGTTACTCTCTCTACCGACCGAAGAGAAGATCCCCGACGGTCCAAACAGTCATCCGGTCAACGGAGAACAAGATTCACTCTCCACCGCCACACGAAGTACCCAGCATTAAACAAAGGGGGGATTCAAGATTCAACATCCTCCCTCCCTTGTAACGGAAAGAAAGGAAAGTCTGGTTGTAATTGTTTCAACTGATTCAAGGAAATATTTTACACCCCGATCCTTCTCACCTAAATCTCCTTCCGGGCTCCTACAAATAGTATCATCAAAACATATAAAATCAACAATCTGCCTTCCTAGGATTTTTCATCTCACTAGTTACTAGTAAACAGTTCACTCGATACAGTCCATCATTAACCCTAACATAGTTGTCTGGAGTGGTTAATCAATTACTCAATATATACATATAATGTGTATACATGAACTATAACTAACATGCATGAGCGATAACCGGGCATGAACAATAATTTAAATGGTAAATATAATTCATTGAAAGACTAAAATACTCACAATTTAAATTAAATAACGATAAAATATAGAAATAAATTAAACACTCACTGACAGAATAAATAAATAAAGGCACAACAATCAGATACACACATGAAATGATTCAAGTTTGGGTCTGAATCATCGTCAGGGCTGCACTGCACAAACTGGTTCGAATCTCCGAAATGTCTCGCGCTTCAGTTCTTGGAATCTCCAGCGTATCAGGTCCACAGTGAATACGAATGCAAATCTTTCGTAAACATGATTCCGGTTGAACCATTGTAACACATACATACACACACACACTCATACATGTATACACACATACACAAACATATACACAATTATACACATACACACACTCACTTACACACACACACACATGCACATGCGCGCGCGCGCGCACACACAGCACATATACACAAATATACAACACACACAGAGAGATAGAAAGAGAGATTGAGAGAGAGGGAGACACTCACGCACAGGTTAATGGGAGGGAGGTGGAGAAGAGGCCAAGCTGGCGAGCACACGAGCGACGATCTCGGCTCCGGCGAGGATCTCGGAGGAGAAGAACGACGGTCACAGCTCTGAAGGAGGAGTGGGGAGCATGACAGTGCAGTCAGGGAAAAATATGGGGATGGCGGAGCATGGCCGAGGTGGGCTTGCTCAGGGGCCCTCAGGTAATAAGGCAGCAGTGGTGACGACATGCACGCGGTGGGTGCGTGCATGAAGGGGGGTTTGGAGGAAGAGATAGTAATGGAGATGGGGACTCTGGCGGGGCTGCAGGTGGGTTGCGAGGTGGTTGTAGCCAGAAGGGTGGCAGCCAGGAGAGATAGGAGAGGAGGTCGGCGAGGCGGCGGAACGAAGGAGGACGGGCATGGCGAGATAGTGAAGGAGATGCAGAGGAAAGATGGTGAGGGTTAGGATGCCGTGCCGTGCTTAATAGGCCGAGGTGGAGCTCGGGCAGAGGTGGAAGGAGGAGAAGACGAGATATAGATTAGGGTTAAGGTTAATGATGGGGTTAGGGTTAGGATTAGATGCTCATTAGGTTAGTTAGGATTTAGGATTTGGTTTGTTAAGATTAGGATTGGGTTGTTGGGTTTGGATTGATGGGCTTGGACATTGGGTTGGTGATTGGAAATGGGTAATAGAAACTAATAATAAGAAGAATAATAATAACACATAATAGTATTTATCATAACAATAATGATAATTTAACAATAATATTAATAGTAATAATCAGTGATAATACGACTATTAATGATAACCAATAATAATCATAATAATTAGCAATAATAACAACAACGATAAATTAATAACACTAATAATAATAATAGGTTATAAATCAAGTTAGTTAACAATAATAATAAAATAATAAGTAAAACCAAACAAATTTTTAAAAGTATTAATATAGTATTATTAACTTTGGATATTGCACCTCCCTTCGCCAAAAATCACCTCTCCACTCTCAAAACCGAATTCGCCAAAAATCACCTCTCCACTCTCAAAACCCAAGCCTAAATAAAATTTGCTAGACATTGGCCCCAAGGGACATCTCAGACTCATTAAGAGATTAACCTCGGGAGGAAGTTGTAAGTATCAGACTCTTACCAAATCAGTGTTTAAGGATTGGGGATTGAGAGGCTAAGCATCGAAGATTCAGTGATTTGGAGTAATTAAGACTCGTTACTTACGCATGGATACTCTCACTGAATTTTGCCCCTACCTGGCCGATTAGCTTGTAAGCTGATTACTGCAATATCCCTCTCCTGGACAGTCGACCAATTAGGAGTCATCTAGGTCAATACTAGTATAAACTTATTTTATTTTCTTTTTTTTTGTTTGTTTGTTTTTTCATTTTTTGTTTGTGTTTGTTATGAAATGGATTATAACCAAAAAAAAATTCAACTTTAATATGAATCCATTTTTCTCCCCACCTCATTTGACTAGGATTACTCCAACTTGACTTTGTATAACATGACCCAACAACGTACACCAGATTGGATTTATCTGACTCAATATAGCTCATATCCCTAATCTTATGACAAAAATTTTCAAAATAATCTCAACTTTCATAGAGTCAATGGGAATTCACCTCCCCCGAGTCAAATTTTCAACTACTTTATTCACAATTTTTATTCCTCGCATTGTGTTTCCTATACTCCTTTCTGAAACAACCGATTGAAGAAAAATCAGAGTTAGAAAAGAGTCCAAAAGCCTTAAATGATTCCGAGCGACAAATTCAAAATATTTTGGACTCACAATTTACACCAAAATTTCAAGCTTCATACTCACCCTTTCCAGTCCCACCTCCCCAAGAAAAAAATCCGACCTGAAAAAGAGTATAGAAATCTTGCTTGAGTCTGAACAACAAATTCAACATCTGAAGGACTCACAAAATCAAAGTTTTCAAATTTTCTATTCACCTTTTCAAGAAGAACCGAATGACTTAAAGAAGAGTATGGAAGACATGATTTAGACCCAAAATTTTGTTACCCAGTCCATCGGTAGATTAGAAGCACAAATGAGCAAATTGTTTAACACCTATAGAAATGAGAAAACCCTCTCTTATCAATCTTTAACCAAGCCTAATATCTCTAATCCTGTCAATTTGTCCCAAGAATCATGGTGTTTTAGAAACTAAGATTCAATTTCATCACACCTATTTGAATTTGACCAAAATTAAAATTTTGAGTATCGCATAGACACTGTGGCAAGTTATCCCTTTCTTGAAATTAAACTTGAGCATGATTGTGATCCGGAACCTTAACTTGGAAATTTAATTCTACTTCTTGACTCAATGTTGACTCCAGTACCATTTAAAAATACATCTAGAGGGGGGTGAATAGGTGTACAAGCTAATCTAATGATAATGATGCGGAATTAAAAACTATTTATGCAAACTAAAACTATTAAACTAATACACAAGGTATAACACAAGAGTGTAGCTGAATTTCCGGTGAAGGGATCAGGACTATCTCCTCAAGATTCCTCTAGATTAAGAGTTGAGGTGTCACTATGGCTCTTTGGTTGAATACAAGTGTGAGCAAACAAACCCAGCATATAACAATTGAGCACAAGGAAATATCAAGCAAGTAATGTATAAGAACAATAAGAGCATGCAAGATATAAACATAAGTGAGAGAGAGATGAGCAATCGCAAGTACGGGAGAATTGTTTCGAGATTCGACCACCCTTGCTCTGCCTTCAACACTATGAAGGATTTCCACTAGAATTGATACCATAAGATCACTTCGTGCTGCAACACTTACAACGAGTTCACGCTAGAACTCTTGGACTCACTAGTCCCTCTATTGTTCCCGCAAGAACAACACACGCAAGCACACTAGCTTGTCGAGGCTGCACCTCTACACCGAGCTCCCACAAGAACTCGTTACAACACGAACCCACAAGTTTGCCTCCTCAATTATAAGATGAACAATTGGTGATCTCTACACTTTGATCACCTAAAAACACTCTCACAACAAAGATTCCTAGAGGATTGATATAGCAATAGAAAGCTCAAGTTTGTGTGAGAAAAGCTAGATAGAGTAGTGTTAAAAAAACCCAAGAAATCTCTTTTGAAAAACACTATTGAAACTCTCCTTTTGATATGGAAGTATTAGCCCTAAAATAAGGGGAGAAAAATCCTAAAAGAGGTAGGAAAAACTGACTTTAAAACTCTCTTGAAATCTTATCCAAAACAGCCCAAAACAGCCCCCTTTTATAGAGTCCAAAAATACAACCGTTGGGTTCAAACCTGCAGCCAGGATGACCTGTCGGTCGACCGGCCAACGGTCATATTTTTGACCGTTAGGGCCTGTCGGTTGACCTCCCGGTCAACCTCTCCCTGCACTTGACCTATCGGTCGACAGCCCGATCGACCGAGGCAAGATTCAGAGAGCAAAGCTCTCTAGATCGATTTGGGCCAGATCGGTCGACCTCCCAGTCGACCGGCCCTCAAGCCAAAGGCTCATGCACGTTTCTGTGCGCATTGGTCGACCGACTTCTGGATTGATCAACCGGTCGGTCGACCGCCAGAAGGCCAGATCTAAAATTTTCAAGATTAAATCTTGGTCTATCAAACTCCTATAAAATCTTATAAAATCACATAAAATCTACAAAAATAAGTTCATTGAAATACTTTGAAGTATAAATATGTGTGATTAAAAATCAACACATATTACAAACTTTTTGAACCAATTTTGTAATATAGAAATTTTGCCTTAAAAAAAAATCAGTATTTTTCAAAAATAATCTTCAATTTAAAAAATGATTTTTCTAAAACTTCTTCAAACATAAAAATAAGATATTTTAAATACTTTTGAAGCTTAGTGTGTATGGATATGATCTAATACACATAAAAGATGAAATATCTATGTTTTTGACAATAAGCTCTAAAATAAGTTTTGATAAATATAAAACTCAAACACATGATATAAAATCACCAAATAAGTTTTTCTAAACATTTGAACCAACAATATGTATGGATAAAATCCAAAACACATATAAACTTGTTTTGATGAAATCTAATCATGAACCATAAGGATGTATACTTGAAGCTCAAAACCAAAAAGGTATTTTCTAAAATCAAAACTATTCTTATGAAAATACTATATAAATTTTGTGTGTGTATGAGCTTGAATAATTCACAACTAATCTATCTTTAACATTTTATCTAAAACACAAAATCTTAACACTTACAAACATGACACAAGCCTTCTTGAAAATCTTCTTTTGAAAATCTTTTTCTCCATCTTGACGTGATCCAAACCTTGATCCATGAGCTAGACTCCTTTTGAATACTTGATGCGATCTTTGAAGTGCGAGCTCTTGAATCAATAAGTGCTAGTTTCAAAACTTGACTTTAAATTTTTTGTTGAAGCTAAACACCTACTAAGATCTTGATCAAATATCTGAAACTATATAAACACAAGACCATTAGTACTATAACTACATGAGTTAATCATCATCAAAACTAGAGTGATGGGCCTTTGGGCCAACACCTTTACTCGATTTTAATCACTTTCCCGAGTCAATATCGAATCCTGTACCAGTACATCCTGAAATTGAATCACCAATCTTTAAAAAAACATTCCGTTGATGGGGCAAGTGTGTGAACCTCAATTTTTGGATTTGGATCCAAATTTTGAACCAATTTCGACTCCTAAATTTTTACTTGATCTCAGTCAATTTTTCGAGTCGGTATTAGTTCCTGTACCTTTTGAGCCCAAATCAATAATCTTTCATAATCACACTTAGTTTTCAGATAAAGGTGTAAAACAAAATGACTAAGAGATTATTTTTCAAAATTGAAAAGGGATTATTTTCTAAATAAAATCTTACATTTCTACAATCAAATCGGGGTATATTAGGAGAGAGGTCACAGGTGGGTTCCTGCAAACTCCACATTTTTTTTAATTGGGCCGCATTTCGTGCACTAATCAGTATCTTTACTCGATTTCTATCTCCTTCCCAAGGCATATAAATAAGACCTTTTGCTCCTGAATGCCTCGCGGTAGGTTCTGTATCAGCAAAGGAGCATCCTGGGTCATGGTCCTGGGTATGCACGGGACCTATTGTAAACATAATTCGTTAGTTTTTCACATCAGTTTTCAATAACCAATCTCAACTTACTCATATATGGATGTATGTTTATTGAGATGTACATTGGGACACATACCTAGATATATGGGTCGGGCGAATAATAATAAGGTGATAATTAATAATTCGTCGTATTATTTTTGCAATTCGGGTTATATACACTCGGATTATGGTAACGTGAGGCATAAAGTATATAGATGAGAGTTTTCTTGTTTGAATTATTCCTTTGACGTATTAGTATCATGAAGTCGTAAACTGAGTTTGTACAACTGGTTTTGCCCGTATTCTATTTATTCAGTCTTATAGGTTTTTATCGATTTTATGATGTTTTCTTAGTGTAGGAGATAACTCGAGCTATATGATCAGGCTACAGCGACATGAGATATATGACATATATATGAGGGTTTCCTTATTTGGATTATTCCTTCGACGTATTAATCTTACGGAGTCGTAATTTAGGCTTGTACAACTGGTTTTGCCATATTTACCTTACTTGATGCCTCATTTCCTTTTCATGTGTGCCCGTGCTCACGATACTATTTTTAATACATGCTATCTGACTTGAATTTATCGATACACGTGTGCTTGTCTTTACACGTCACTTGGCACTCTTCTTACAACTCATTGGGCAGCTTTCTGACTCCCTTGTCCAGATTTTGAATTTTGGACTGTGATGAACTTCCAGTTGATCAAAGTAGTGCAATGATAGCGCAGTGGATTAGAGGTTAACCGTCGGGGGTCCTTTTCTTTTAAGCCCCTGCTTGGCTATCGAGATTCCTAGTTGTAACTTGTGAGCTCCCTTTATACTGTTCATACTTGTGTATCGCTTTGTAAACCATACTTTTGCGCCTCTTGGTGGTGTAATATTCATGTAATATTGGATCACATCCTATAATAATTTTGTATTTGTACTATTATTATTGCAATGCATAAACACTACGTACTTTCGTACGTTGATTCTTGCCTGTATCGATGCTTAGCGTATGTATGTGGGTATTTTCGCCCTACGTATATATGTCGCAGTAACTCCGTAGTATTATCTGCATTCATATTAATTTTCTTTTATATTCATTAGTGTGCATGATGACATGACATAGTTTAAGTGTGGGAGGAGATTCATATAGAGTTATGTCATTATTTTACTTTTAAAGTCTTTTCCTTAGTTTTTTTAAGGTTAGGAGTCTTTATCTTTAAAAAAATTAATTTTTTTACAAATAATTAGCTAGTCTGCAAGTGAATGAGAATCTATGAGTAGATTTTAAAAATGAAATCGAGATGAGAGAGTCTTAAAGTTTTAAAATAAAGAGTAGAATCTAAAAACTGATAAACAAATTAAACTTTATTTAAATAATTATGTACCCAACAACACTTACATTATTAGTTCAAAGGCTTGGATATTGATTATAACTGGGATACTGATTGGTAGTGAAAAGTGCATTTTTATCATCATATTTACCATCACATTTTCATATTTATTCATTTAATTCTGCACATTTATTAATAATTTGTAATTTATTGTGTGCAGGCCTCGAATTATTATTTTAACAATAAATAAAGCTTAAAGAGCCCAAAAGCCCAGATCCAAGCCCATATTTGAAGCCCAAGAGTCAAAGTGCAAATATCAGATTGTCAAAGTGCAAATATACAAGGGCTAAAGTTGCAATTATTAAAGATGAGGGAAGGATAGAATTCTACCCAACCCTAAACTCTTGCAGGATGAGCATAAAAGCCAAAGATGAGAAGGAAATTCGTGGATAAAAGATTGGGAGAATACAAAATCTAGATAACTTGATTTTCAAGTTATATCCATATCCCAATATTTAGAGCCAGGATCGAACTTCCAGAAGCAGGCGCCCAAATGGACGGACCAGGAGAGGCCACGCGCCAAAGCGCGTGCTAGAAGCCACAAAAGTGCCGCGGAACCGCGGCAAAACCGCGGCAATCTAGTTGATCCAGAATCTCAGATTTCGTGGGCAAGTTCATCCAGAACTCCTCGGCCTTCTGCACCTATAAATATCACCTGTAGTGCAACGTACAGAGCGTCCAGCGTCCAGCAAAGGGCCAAAAGCTAGGGTTTTAGGTTTTAGGTTAGATTTTATTTCCACCTTTGTAAATTTTATTTTCTTCTTGTGAAAGCTGAGAGGAGATGTTGCATTCATGGAGGAAGGGATCCTCTTGTACCGATGGTGACAGCCGGTGTAAGTTGTAAATTTTCCTCCATTGTTTAAATCAAATCAAAGCTTGTTTTGTTCTTTTTATGTTTTATTGTGTCTCTATCTTTGTCTATCATTGTTTTTCTACATTGTTTCTTTCTCTAATGTCTTGCCCACCATGAGATCCAACTGCTTCGAGAATACCTAGCCGAAGAAGGAACCTTGACGGCCCAATGGCGATGAACAGGTCTTCATAGCTTGTTTTTCATTTCGTAGAGTAGATTAAGAAGGCGGACGATCCCATAAGCCGTGCTTGTACGCCTTCCAAGAAAAGGTAAATCATCGCAACGGTTCAAACGGCAAGCAGACTAAAGAGATAAGTTTTCTTTCCTCTTCTTTTATTTTCTTTTCTTTCTTGTAGATTAAATTCACATCTTCCACAATTCTTTTCTTCCATCCATTGTAAATATCATCCATTGTAAATACCACTATTTAACTAATAAAAATAAAAGCTTTAGAGTATAACTTGCTTAACGCTTCCATCGCAGTCCCTCCCTGAGGATCACGACCCGCATAGCCTTGCTACCGCGGATTAGAACTGAGACCTCGCACGATCTTTTCTTAAATCTAATATTCATATTTTGTGTGCAGGAAAAATCAGTCAACAAATTGGCGTCGTTGCCGGGGAGGGACGGTAAGTTTATCTCTAATAAAAATTAATTTTTAACTAATTCTTTATTCTTTTCTGTTTGCAGGTTTGGAGAACAGGAAACAGAAACAGAGCAGCAGTAAGGACATACAGCAACCCAGTGCCTCTGCCCTCGAAGGCAGAGCACGAGGGCCTGCAAGTTTGCCGCGGAAACGCAGCCAGAGCCGCGGATCCGCGGCAAGTGCAGTGAACTACTAATTCAGTTTTTTGCAGATTGCTGAAATTTGAGATTACTGCTTACTGCTCTATTCTGTTTTGTTCTGTGATATACCTGTAAATTGCTAATAATTCAACAGTAAATCATTGGTTGTTAAAAATAAAAAGTGATTAGACGTTTGCATATTAGGCACGTGTCTTTTCAATTATTATTTTTTTTTTTTACTGTTGAAGAGTGCTGGAGAAGCAGGTACGTACGCATTGCATTTAGAATAGGATTCATCTCTTGGTTGATTTTCTGCTTTGAGTGATTCTTATCTATTTATCTTGTACACTTGCACTAATTCATCTTAAGGGCATAACCCATTAACAAGATAAGGTGGGGATTTCATCACCCTTCCTTAGCCCAAAATCATATCCCGAGCACTCACTAACCCAAGCCTAACTAAAAATTAGTAGACGTTGGCCCTAGGGACATCTCGGACTCAATTAGGAGATTATCCTAAGGGGGAACAGTGCTGGAAGTTGACTCTTGCCAAATCAGTGTCTAGGAAGGGGATTGAGGGCCGAAAGCCCGAAGTGTGGTGGTTATTTAATTAAGGAACGTCTTTGACGGAAAACCTCCCACCACTCTTGCCCTGACCTGGCTGATTAACTTGTGGTCAAAGTCTGCACCCTACCTCCCGTGGACAGTCTAATCAGTTAGGAGTCGTCTAGGTCTAGGTCTACCATAACTTAGGTTTGAAATTTTTCTTCTTTGTTTGTTTTCTTTTTGTTTTGTTTGTGATTGTGTGATATGGCCTATAACAACAATTTTTTCAATTTTAATGAGGATCCATATTACACACCAACCTCTTATTCGGATATTACCAACCCGGCATATCATAACTTTGACCAACCTAGTGTGCCAGATTGGTCTTTATCCGAATCATTACATGCCCCAGTCCCAATACTATGAACAAGATTGGAATAATCATCACTACTCTTCACAGAGTCAATGGGAATTCACACCCCTGAGCCATATGGTCAACCACCTGTTCAACCATTATCTTCATATACGTCTTTTCCCACATCACCAAGGTTTCAGTCCTCCATTGATCTATTCGATGGGTTAGAAGAAAAAGTGGATTTGCAAGATAAATGAATGATCAAATTTCTAGACTTTCAACATTCTTGAGCATCTTGATAGGAACCAAGAATCATTCTGTTTAGAAGACCTTGATCAAAATTCAATTTCATCACATCAATATGAACTTGCTCAATCCCAATCTTTGGACAAATTGGCTAGTTTTAATTTCAATGAGATTGAATTAGATTATGAATGTGAACCCGATCCCCAACTTTGCGATTCAGTTTCCATCTTCGAATCTATGTTGACTCCAGTATCCTTACCCAATTTGGACCATTTTCTGAGCCAACATTTATTCCCATACCCATAGATCATGAAATTGAATCACCCATTTTTGATGATCATATTGAACTTGACCAATTGTGCAATTTTGAAAGTCCCATGGAAAAATTGGCAAGTTCCCATTTTTATGAGATTGAAACTAATGAGATATGTGACCTAGATTCCCAAATCTATGATCAAGTTCAAATTCCTGAATCATTATTGACTCCTGTTTTGTTACCCGACTTAGGTATATTTTAGAGTCAGTTTTGATTCCCACACCTATCATTCCTGAACTTGAATCACCAACATTGAGTCACATTCTATTGTGGGAAAATGATTGTAGACTTGAGTTTCAATTTCTTGACTTGGACCCACTTCTTGATCCTAGCCTGACTCCTGAACCTTTACTTGATTTGAGTTTCTTTCCTGAGTCGGTATTAGATCCTGAACCTATCATTCTTGAGTCCAAGTCAACCATTTTACCAAGTCACATTCTTTTGTTGGACATAGGTATAGACCATGACTCTGTGATGATTTTCCAGGACTGGTCATGTAAAGGGAGTAAGTTTCACGAGAGGATCTTCCATGATCCTATTCATTCTGGGGACTGTAAATATGTAAATAAAAGAGGTCAATAAAGGTAGGTCCCGTGAACTACCACGTTATCTTGTTTGGGCCGCATTTCGTGGACCAATTAGACCACCACCGGAACCACCACCCTAAGGTAACTTCCGCCTTCCTTTCTTTTATTTCATGCATATATGCATTCATTCATACATTGAGGACAATGCATAAGATAAGTGTGGGAGTGGGCTTTACTAACATACTAACATAAGTAAAAAAAAAAAAATCTAAAAAAAATTATAAAAAATTTTTTTTTTAAAAAATGTTATAAAAAGGAAATATTTTGACTTATTTTTTGAAAGAAATCTAAGTTAGTTTTTAAGGATTAGGAAAATCATGATTAGGATTTCTAAAACTTGGTCAAAATAAATAAATTGTTTAAATTTTTAGGTATAGGAGAAGAAATTGAATAAATAATTAGTCTTGATTTTTACCTTAATGAAATGTGCATACCAAATGCATATCTAGGATTCTAAGACAAAGACCTTGTGCCTCATATATATAAAAAAAAGAAAAAAAAGAAAAGAAAAAAAATCACCAATTAAGCTGATACATGTGCCTCAAGAAGCATAAGTATTCATGCCTAAAGGTGAGTAAATAAAATAAAGTCCTTAGTTTTGGGCCTAGTTCACTCGAATTTGAGTCCGCGTGTGTTTTCTCACCTGGTGCCCTAAAGCCAACCGGTTTGGGAGTCATCGACTTTAAGTTCGTTACATGGGTGGATTAGAAAGCCTAAGAAGACTAAGAAATATAATATATGTATTAACACATCTAATAATCAATTAGTTAGGTATGAGGGCCTCAAGAAGCCTTGATACTTATACGAAAGAAAATTAGATGAGCTATACATGCCAAAAAAAAATATATATATATATATTAACACATCTAATAGTCAATTAGTTAGGTATGAGGGCCTCAAGAAGCCTTGATACTTACACGAAAGAAAATTAGATGATGTTATAAAAATAATAAAGAGGCATGAGAGTCCAAGTTAAGGAATTCCTAGATTCACAAGGGTGCATATGACTTTTGGTAACGAAAAAGACTATATTAGAAATTCAATTTAATCCTTACCTAAAATGGAAAACAATTGACTTTATAAAGACTAAGTTTGAAGAATGAATAAAAATGATAATCCTAAAACTTATAGACTACTTAGTCTCTTCAATAATAATTCAAATATTTTCCTTTTTATGGATTTTGTGGGTGCAATCCGCTGAAAACCCTCACGAGACAACACTCGTCCTCTAGGGTAACCTAGGGGTTTAACGGCTTGTTGCACGTGCTAAGTGCAATCGTGATTCCTACGAAAAGTGAGTTAGGTTAGATTAATTTTTCTTTTTCTTTGTTTTTACTCGAGGACGAGCAAAAAGATAAGTGTGGGGGTGTGATTGGTAGTGAAAAGTGCATTTTTATCATCATATTTACCATCACATTTTCATATTTATTCATTTAATTCTGCACATTTATTAATATTTGTAATTTATTGTGTGCAGGCCTCGAATTATTATTTTAACAATAAATAAAGCTTAAAGAGCCCAAAAGCCCAGATCCAAGCCCATATTTGAAGCCCAAGAGTCAAAGTGCAAATATCAGATTGTCAAAGTGCAAATATACAAGGGCTAAAGTTGCAATTATTAAAGATGAGGGAAGGATAGAATTCTACCCAACCCTAAACTCTTGCAGGATGAGCATAAAAGCCAAAGATGAGAAGGAAATTCGTGGATAAAAGATTGGGAGAATACAAAATCTAGATAACTTGATTTCCAAGTTATATCCATATCCCAATATTTAGAGCCAGGATCGAACTTCCAGAAGCAGGCGCCCAAATGGACGGACCAGGAGAGGCCACGCGCCAAAGCGCGTGGCTAGAAGCCACAAAAGTGCCGCGGAACCGCGGCAAAACCGCGGCAATCTAGTTGATCCAGAATCCCAGATTTCGTGGGCAAGTTCATCCAGGACTCCTCGGCCTTCTGCACCTATAAATATCACCTGTAGTGCAACGTACAGAGCGTCCAGCGTCCAGCAAAGGGCCAAAAGCTAGGGTTTTAGGTTTTAGGTTAGATTTTATTTCCACCTTTGTAAATTTTATTTTCTTCTTGTGAAAGCTGAGAGGAGATGTTGCATTCATGGAGGAAGGGATCCTCTTGTACCGATGGTGATAGCCGGTGTAAGTTGTAAATTTTCCTCCATTGTTTAAATCAAATCAAAGCTTGTTTTGTTCTTTTTATGTTTTATTGTGTCTCTATCTTTGTCTATCATTATTTTTCTACATTGTTTCTTTCTCTAATGTCTTGCCCACCATGAGATCCAACTGCTTCGAGAATACCTAGCCGAAGAAGGAACCTTGACGGCCCAATGGCGATGAACAGGTCTTCATAGCTTGTTTTTTCATTTCGTAGAGTAGATTAAGAAGGCGGACGATCCCATAAGCCGTGCTTGTACGCCTTCCAAGAAAAGGTAAATCATCGCAACGGTTCAAACGGCAAGCAGACTAAAGAGATAAGTTTTCTTTCCTCTTCTTTTATTTTCTTTTCTTTCTTGTAGATTAAATTCACATCTTCCACAATTCTTTTCTTCCATCCATTGTAAATATTATCCATTGTAAATACCACTATTTAACTAATAAAAATAAAAGCTTTAGAGTATAACTTGCTTAACGCTTCCATCGCAGTCCCTCCCTGAGGATCACGACCCGCATAGCCTTGCTACCGCGGATTAGAACTGAGACCTCGCACGATCTTTTCTTAAATCTAATATTCATATTTTGTGTGCAGGAAAAATCAGTCAGATACTTCGAAAAAAAGAAAAAAAATAAAAACAATAAAATTAATTAAGTCTTCTATTGTGGCCTCAGTCACCCAAGTAATTAAGCCTGTAGGGTGTTTCTACACCTAATACCCTAAGGCCATCTGGCTTGAGAGTCATTCACCTAAAACTCGTTACATGGACAGCTAAAAAAGCCTAATAGGGCAAGACTCTTTATAATCTCAATAATTTTAATTAGCAATTAGCTAGAAGCTTTGACTTCGAGAAGTCTTAGTATTTACGTGAAAGATAATTTAAAGAAAAAAGGAAAAAAAATATAAAAGGAGTATGAAAGTTGGAGTCATAATTCCCAAGTATATCACGATCACAGGGTGCATAAGATCTAAGATTAGGATAGGTGGTGTGTAGTTTAAGATTTGAGCCATTATTTTTTAGATAATTTGATTTCTTGAATTGAGATAGATCTTGAAAATGAAACTCATGAAAACTTAAGATTTTACTAGATAGTTAATTATGTAGATTTAAAAAAAATCTTTACTTTTGGTTATCCTTGATTTTCCTTTGTTTATTTCTTCATCTCCTTCTCTCTTGAATTTTATGGTATATTTACTGCATATCATCACGAGGCAACACTCGTTCACTATGATAACTTAGGGTTTAACAGCTTGTTGCACATCTAAATGCAACTGTGATTGCTCCGAAAGTGAATTAGATTAGATTAACTTAGTTTTCTTTTATTTATTTTGCTCAAAGACTAGCAAAAGATAGATGTGGGTTATTTGATTTACACTATTTTACATCATTTTTATGCTCCTATTTATCTATTATTTGTATATAAATGATACTACTCGGGTATATTTTAGTGATTTTGCAGACAAAATTGTTAGGAGGAGAAAGGACATCAAATACATACTCCTGAGATATTGAACATGCTACATAGAGTTTGAATGCAAAATGGAAGTCTTGAAGTTACTAGGATTGATCTACTACACCTGAAGCCACATTCAAAGAAATCTACATCCAATTCAATGTCTTTTGGGTCCAGCTAAGACTGAAATATAATTACGCAAAATCTGGGGACTATACAATAATTTTGTGCGGTCTAAAAATGGAACTCTTTTCTCTTGTTTTTAATTTTTTTTTTCATGAGGATCGACCCTCAAGTGTTACAACTGATCGGCCATGTACTTGTAGTAATTAAGACAGCAGGAGTAAAATCTCCATCATTTACCCACTAACTTGATTTATAAGTTGGATGAATTGTTAAGATAATTCTTAAGAAATTTCGATGTTGACACTGGTATCCTTACCCGATTTGAACCTAATTCTGAAGCCGACATTTATTCCTATTTTGATAGAGCTTGAACATGAACCACCTATTTTGGATAATCATATTCTATTGTTAGGAAATAAATGTGAACTTGAATTCTATGATTTAGACTAAACTCATGAACTAACTCCGACTCTCGAAGCTAAACTTGATTTGAGTTTTATTTACGAGTTAGTACTGGTTCCCATTCCCTTCATTGTTGAGCTCAAATCATTCATTCTACAAAATCAAATTCCATTGTCGGATCAAAGTTTAGATCAATATGACTCCGTAATGATACCCCAATATTGGTCATATAATCGAGAAAATTTTTATGCTAGGATCTTGCATGATCCTATTCATATTGAGGAGTACAAAAATGTTAATAAGAAAGAGGTCATAAAGGTGAGTTTTATGAAATCTACAGTATCTAGATTGTCCAGAAACGCTTTGTCCAACGAGACCACCACAGGAACCACCACCCTGAGGTGACAATTTTCCTTCTCTTTCACTTTTTTCATGTATTACTGCATTTCATTTATACATTGAGGACAATGAATGAGTTAGTGTGGGGGGAGAGTTTATTGACATACTAACTTTACTAATTTCAAAAAAAATCTTTCTTCAAAAACTTTTGAAAATAAAAATAAAACTTTGACTTATTTTTGTAAGAAATTAAGTTAATTTAAAGAATAAGAGGTGTAAGTTCACCTAGATGGGGGGTGAATAGGTGATGGCTAATCTAATGGTCACTAAATGTCAAATAATGCGGAATTAAAACTATTATGACCTAAACAAAACTATTACACTAAACACCACGTATAACACAAGAGTGTAGCCGAATTCTCCGTGAAGGGCTCTGGACTAACTCCTCTAGATTCCCCTAGATAAGGGTTGAGGTGCCGCGTTGGCTCTCTTGGTAAAAACAAGTGTTAGCAAACAATCCCAAGCAAGTATATCAATATGAGCACACAAGTATATCAAGCATATAAATGTAAACACAATAATAAGTATGCAAGATATAGACAAGGAGATAGAGAGAGAGAGTGAGCAATCGCAAACACAAGGGATTTGTTTCGAGGTTCGAGCATACTTGCTCTACATCCCCGCCTTCGACACACGAAGAATTTCCACTATAATCGATCCCACCGGATCACTCGGTGCCGTAACACCTACAACTCTCGGACTCCCTAGTCCGTACACACGCAAGCCCACCGGCTCGCCGAGGCCGCACCTCAAACACAGAGTTCACACACGAACTCGAAACCACTGAGTCCACACTAGGACCCGAAACAATGCGAACACACACGTCCGCCTCCTCAAAGAAACAAAGAACAAGTCTTTGGTGATCACAACACTTTGATCACCTAAAAATAATCTCATTACAACACTCCTATAGGATGAATAGCAATGGAATAGCTCAAGTGTATGTGTGAGAAAACAAGGAAAGAGATGGTGGAGGAAAACTCAAGAAATCTCTTTTAACACTCTTGATAAACTATCCTTTTGATTGGAAATATTTGCTCTAAAACAAGTGGAGAAAACCTCTTAAAAGAGTTGGGAAAACTGGTGAAAAATCCACTTGAAAATCTTAATCAAAACAGCCCCAAATGCCCCATTTTATAGAGTCTGAAAAACTAGCCGTTGGGGTCTGTTAGGCCTGTCGGTCGACCGTCCGGTCGACCGGCCAACGGTCATATTTCAGACCGTTGTGCCATCGGTCGACCGGTCGGTCGACCGAGGCAAGATACAGAGAGCAGACTCTCTGTCCGGTCGACCGC
>JAVJIF010004560.1:0-90277 GCA_038442645.1 Agave tequilana
ACTTTCCTTGATGCATCATCTATGAAGGTTACGAAATAAAAAGCACCACCATGTGTTTTAATACTCATAGATCCACACACGTCTGAATAAACCAAATTCAGAATTTTGGTCTTCTTATTATTAGCATTCTTAACAAAAGCTACTTTATGTTGCTTACCAACTAAGCAATGATCACAGTGGGATAGGCTTGTACCTCTCATGGTGGAAAGTAGTTGTCGATGCGCGAGAGCTTGTAGTTCTTTCTCGCTTATGTGGCTGAGCCGCATATGCCACAGATCCATAGATGTTTCCTCCGCCGTACTGACCTGCCTTTCTCCAAGTACAAGTGGGTTTTGTAGAGAGTGCGACACTTCTTCCTTTTGCTTGAACAAGTGAACCTTGGTAAGCTTCCAGCGCCCTTCACTAAAACAGCGTGTGCACCTTTCTTCATCAAACTTACCAACATAGAGTAAATTGAGGCGGAGATTGAGAACAACTCTCATATAGTAAGAGTTAGCTTCACCCAAGATTATCAGAGACACAAATATCATCAATGCTGAGAATAGGAGAAGAACCTTTGTTACCCAT
Source organism: Agave tequilana (assembly GCA_038442645.1). Lineage (NCBI taxonomy): Eukaryota > Viridiplantae > Streptophyta > Magnoliopsida > Asparagales > Asparagaceae > Agave > Agave tequilana. Next base: position 568 of record JAVJIF010004560.1, read on the forward strand.
TTTTACAAAGCCCATATTACCTTCTCGAAATATAGTGAAGTAGTCTTTTCAGAAAGTGGCAAGGTAGGAGGCACCGTAATTAATCACCCAATCTGAATCTTAGAATGTAATACTTGCACAATCATCTTCATGTGTTGAAAGTAAAAAAGAACCATCAATGCCGACACCGATTGTAATATTCTTGTTTCTGGATTTCATTAGTTTGCCCCTTCTTTTTGATCTCTCCTGAATTTGCAACATTCTCGCTTTATGTGTCCGTTCTTTCCACAATAATGGCAAGTGATATCTTTTCAAGCTTTGGATCTTCCTCTCAACTTTCATGGTTGTAAGGTTGTCGGTTTTTCTTCTTTCCTATTCTCGGTGACAAGAGCTTGAGAATGGGAAGAGTTGAAAGATTTCCTTCGGATCCCTTCATTGAGAGAGCTGCTTGTAATTTGGCTCATGGACACCACTCTGTCAGGAGCGAAGTTGCTTAGAGACATCCCAAAGCCTCCCAACTTTTTGATAGCTAGCTAAGCAAGAGAAGTGCTTGAAGTTCATCCTCCAACACCATCTTCATGGCAGCAAGCTGATTCACAATACTTTGAATTTGATTGAGATGCTCGGCAGTGGTCTTACCTTCCTTGAACTTGAGATTGACAAGCTTTCGAATCAAGAAAAACCTTGTTGCTAGTGGTCTTCCTTGTATAGAGATCGTAAAGCTTCTTCCAAAGGGAACTTGCTCATGTCTCATTCAATACATGGTGGAATATGGTGTCATGCACCAATTGCCGAGTGATGTCGATGACCCTGCGATCGAGTTTCTTCCAATCCCCAGCCGACATGGACTGCAGCATCACCACATTAACTTCTATAGTGCGTGAGATCTTTGCAGAAGAGTAGGTCCTCCATCTTTGCCTTCCAAATCATCAAGTTTTGGCCATTCAAGCCGATAATTCGAACACTGGCAATGGGAGTCTCCATCTCAACACAAGAGCTTGTGAACATGTTGCTCTGATACCACTTGTTTGTGAAAAGCCTATTAAAATTGCGAGATATAATTTTCCTCTGTGTTAGATGAAATAAGCAATGCAAACTAGTGATAAAATAGTAAGCGATGCACATAAATTTTTACGTGGAAAACCCACTAAGGGGGAAAATCAGGGGAACTAGTCTAGATCAAATCTTCTACTATCTTCAAATAATGGAATTACAATTACTAGAGGGATGCTAACCATCCACAATCAACAATATACTTCACTCAGAAGTGCAGATAGCATGGAATAAACTCACCATAATAAAGTAGATAATGAGAATAGTAGAGGACCCAGATCAACGATCTGACCGTTGGATGTGAGCCTCAGCACCCCAGGAACAACATTCTAAAATTTCATCTTGTTCAGATAACATTTGACCCTCGATCACGCCAGAAGTCCTACTAGTTAAAACATTCAGATTAGTCACACTCACTGGTTTCTCTCTATATCTTACTATTCTTATTTTTTTTGCGATAATTGTGCAACTCCCATCTCCTATACTTTTATAGAGAAGGATTGGCTCTTGGTATCTCACACCAATCACTCTCTCAATTGATGATGAATTCAAAAGAGTGCATGAAATCTAAAAAGTTGCCAATTACTCTCTCAATTGATGGGGGAATCAAAGGGGTGCATGGAAGTGTGTGATAGATGAAGAGTCATGCATGAATGCATGCAGTAAACAAGAAGTCTATTCCTCATGTGGCTGGACATTCCCATAAGAGTAAGGAACAAGGACTCTAACTCCAGGCGAGTCCTCAGTTGAAGCCCTAACGCCCGACGAGTCTTTGTAAATTATCCACATGACAACGGGGGAAGACTACAGAGGCCACCACCAGCACTTTCCTCCTCCTCGGTATCCTCCGCCGAGCCTCCAACCATTATCCAGGGAGAGGGGAGAGAATCGCGAAGGCCGCTGCCACCACTCTTATCCTCCCATCACGCTCCTCAGCATCCGGCCTATTGTTCAGCCATCTTCCACGGCAAATGTGGTGTTCCATGAAGGTCACCACCACCACCACACTCCTCCTCCGACTGAGGCTCCTAATGCTCCGTTCGGTCTCTATCATCGAAACCGCAACGATCTTGGCCGCAGTCTTGCTCATCTAAAGTCCCTGGCTAGCGTGTTGTGTGTTGGTTGTACATACTTGTTGTCTTAAAATGGCACATGAGAGTGTCGGGAGAGATTGTAAAAGACAGAATTCATCATCAATTTTTTTCATATATTTTCTTAAACCTTTCTTTTCTCATATATTGTCTTAAACCCCTTCTATTTTATTTTATTTTATTTTTTGACAAATTTATTTCTAGTTCTACTTCCTGATTTAGTAGAGAATATTGTTTTATTCTTTTGACAAATTCATATAATTCATAAGCATAAGTTATAAAAAATTACAGCCCTTCCTAAAATTTATTCCTAGTTCCGCCTCTGAACATGCTAGTATCTCTCAATAGTTGAGCATGAAATATTTGCTTGGTATTGAATCTGTGTTAATCTGAACCCTTTTCTGAATAAATTTGTTTCAATTCAACTCCAATAAGATTTCAATCAGCAATTACAAGTTCAGGCTTGTCCCAGTCAGGAAAAATATTCAGAATGAAGTCTTATTATCAAAATCTAAATTTTACACTAGATAATCTCACATCATATAGACTCTTATTGCTTGAGAATGGAATATATCCAATAAAACATAACCCTAACTACTGACAAGCAATGAGTTCTTAATATATGATTCTTAAATCAATCATGAACTATGCAACAACCAGCTTTTGCTTGATTCTTTACAGAATTTAATCTAGTCATGGATTTGCAACCCAAATTCAATGAAGAACAAACTATTTTCTGTACAATCAAGTAGATTCCAAGAACGATGTCCAAATACTGAAGTTTTTCTCTTAAAACTTTTGAGCATGGACAGAAGATTTCCCCGTGTTTCTCACTAGAAATAAAAGACAGAATTCACCTGAAACCTACGAAGCACCATAGAAATCAACAAGGCTCGAGGAAAGGTGAGTTTCTGATCCATGACAGTGGCATTGTGCCCTCGAACCAGCTGGCCAACAATCGAAGCATCTTCACTACTTGATTCTCCTCGGGAACGCATCTGCACACGAGGTCGATGTACTGCAATGCCTCGTCGGGACGAAGGCCAGCCATCAACAATGGGAAGAGGTGGGAGTGTGTGGCTTCCATCATCTTCATCAGCTTCTCCGCCCAGTCAAACTGTGACCAGGGTTGCTCTCCTTCCTCTCTTCTAGTTCTCTCTGCTCCCTCTAGCAATGGCAGCAGCTTCTTTTCCTCCTCTTCAAAGTGCTCCTTGCAGTGTGCCTGTTTATTAGCCGGAAATTTCAAGTAATTTCGAATGCAAATCGCAAAAATCCTATGGGACCAAGATCGCTTGTTCTCTGTTTAAACTCACGAGAGAGCCCATGAAACACGGCACGTCTCCTCTGTACCTAGCCCAACTTTATTCCCTGATACTGTATGTTATCAACATGATGGTCTAGCTAGCCAATTTCCACATTTTGGATAAAATCATGCGACACCCAGAAAAACTTAAAGATAGTGAATGACACACTGATTTGCACAATAACGCATCATATCAGGGATCGATAAATAAAATTTTGACATGCTCAAACTTTCCCAGTTAAAAGCTTTTATAGGGTCATTGACAAGAAAATCCTCCCTTCACTTCAAACAAGTATCAACTCAACTTCAAACTAGTCCACAAATTTCTACAAACAAAATTACGCGCTAGCAATAAATTTATCTCTTTGGGTGAATTATTAATTATGGTGTCATTGACAAGAAATTCAATCCTTCTTCACTTCTATCAAATATAAGCTTGATTTCAAACTACTTCACACAAATTTCTGCACACAAACCTGAACATAAGCACCAACAACTCACCTCTAACTGGGGTTACATGAACAGGAATGGGTGGTTGGTTGAGTGATTAAATGTCACAATACTGTACCTAAGATTGCGACTATTAACCAATTAATCTGGTCACAAAACCAACTTTAACAGGGGGAATCGAAACCACAACTTTTTACTTATGGAAAGAATTGCAAAAACAAAGTACATAATTCTCATATAGAGCTAGCTACACTCCAATTTGGTTCACAAGATCCTTCAGTATACTGAAATAATAATCTTGATTCACTTTTTTGTGGGCAACAATGGGCAGTTACTTATGGTCCCATCAAAAACCAACAGTATCATCCTAGTTTCTGAGCTTGCAAGTAAAGCAAAGAATGCTAGCTTTTTCCTACTCTACTTTAATCGATATTCCTCAATGATTTCATGCGAAAGTTTAACTAATTCTAAAAGATTTTGATCAGATAAAAGAGAGAGCTATATATACCTGAAATTTTTTGAGACGAAGAGACAGATTCAACAAAGCTTCCTTATAGGATGGGGTCCCAGCTTCCATGACCATCACCATTTTAATATCTTCTTTAATCCCATTCATCATCGGTAGATCTCTCCCGTGCTCCTCCGTCGCATCTCTACACGCATCTAATTTTTTTGGAAATAAAAATTAAACCATCATTAAGAGAGCAATTTGGATAATACCATCATTAGTTATTTAATAGAATTTGCTTTCAATAAACCGCACAAGGGCGTTTGGTCTAGTGGTATGATTCTCGCTTCGGGTGCGAGAGGTCGCGAGTTCGATTCTCGCAACGCCCCACTTTTTTATTGAGATATATATTTTTTGAAATTTTGAAATATATATTTTTTAAATTCATAAAGTCTTAATTGCCTAATCAAAGTTTTTTTTTAAAAAAAATATTAATTTTTGACCTCCTTTTTATTTTTCAAATTTATCCTTCTACACTTTCTTCAGAAGTTTGGAAAAAAGAAACGGGAATAAAAATGAATTTTTTCGGTTCAGACCAGTTCCTCTTCCTCTCTCTCTTGAATCGAAAGAGATAGATCTCTACAATCAAAGTGATCGATTCAAAATTCTCTGGTTCAGCTCAAACTAAACTTTTTCATACCAAATTTACAGGCTAAAATTCAAAATAAAAAACGGAAACTGACCGGAATCCGCTGCTCGCTCCAAAAGAGGAAACAAGAACATTTCCTCCATCTGAGCATGCTCCAGCATCAGCTCAAACAGCCACCCGTACCAATCCCAAGCCCCTTCCCTTTCCCGCCAATTCCCCGCTTTCCCGCCACCAGATCGCGGGCCCACCGCTCCATCCCCGCCACGTGCCGTTCCATGCTCCGGTGCTGAAGCCGGATCGCCACCGCCGCCGGCCGGCACTCGTCCCCCCACTCCACAGCTGCCGCCGGAGCTCCGGCGAACTTCGAGTCGATGTAGCGGAGGAGAGAATCGGCGGGGGCCGCTACGGTGTCGGATCCGAATTCGAGAAACGGACGGTTGATGGCGTCCGGTACCGGTACGAACTCGACGGGTACGGACTTGTAGAGGAGGGAGATGCGGATCCGGGCGGCAATCTCGGGCAGGATTCGGATCCGTGGAGTCGGATCGGCGATCGGGAGCGGGGTTTGGGTTTCGGAGCGCAGTTTCCCATTGGACTCTAGAGAGAGAAAGAGGCGGTGGCTTGAAGACGAATAAGGGGTGAGAGAGAGAGAGAGAGAGAGAGCGATCGAGCTTGTGACTTGTGAGCTGGGTTTTATTTTGAAAATTCAAAAAAGAGAGAAGTGAGAGAAAAAGGAAAGGGCTGGAAACTGGATTTAAGGGCGGGTTCTCAGGCGCGCGGATGGAGCCCGAAAGCCCTCGACCGTTACGGTTTTTAGTATGGATTGGATTGGGCTTAGTTTTGGCTTGGGCTCTTTTGTTGGGCTTTTCGTTGACCAAGCTTGCTGTTTATCATTGAGTCATGTCTCAGTGACCATATATTAATTTTGTTTAAAGACCTCGGATGGATGCCGTACGTGAAGGTGGTTTCATGAATTTATAGTTTTGTGATCCCTTGAGATGTGAATCTTTTATAGTATCAATTTTGTGATTTCTTATATGTGATTCATTTGGTATCAATTTTGTGATTTCTTGTGTGAACCATTAGTGTCAGTTGTATGCTCCTTTATGGAGATGGTCTTGAATATATAAGGATTAGGATAACTCAACCTAAAAGGTTAGTCTTTTGAGATGATACTCTAAGTTCTTATAATTAGTATGCCATGTCTCGAACTTAGCCATGCAGTAGGTCCCTCTAAATTTAGACGGGTCAATCCCCCAGATCGCACAAGATGCAGTAGGTCCATCTAAATCTAGACGCAGTTGTTCTGTGGGTGACTGTTGAGTTGAATATCAAGCAATATGAGAATTGAACAGTTGTAAACTCAAACATGTTTAAAATCTGTACAAAATTCGATGCTTCTTCTTAAAAAATTAATTCTAGATTTCATTCTCCCCTTTTCATGACTATAATCCATAGTGAACTTCTTGCAAGCTCAAAATTCTGTCTTCTAACACTCATCCTGTTTAATATTATTAGTCGTGGGAGCTTTGGGTGTTTGCATGGAGTTATAGACAATCTTATCTTCAGTATCATGTTACATACAGCTCTGTTTTAATGGTTTGAGCATAAGCTTTGATGTTTATATCTACTAATATTGTAAATTCTTACTCCTAAATCTTAAGAAAACACTCAAAATCCTTTTTGTAACTGGAAATTTTCATAAAAATGCCGGTCGGGACATAGAAACAAACCTTCCGTTTTTACTTAATGTCATTGTTGCAGAGCTTCCTCTTGATAAATTTTAGAGTTTATGAGTTAAATAATAGAGAGAGTTTTGAAGTTGAAGAAGAATTAAGGTTATAGGAATTGAATGTACTTAATAATTACATGTGTATACTAATTAATTATTAGGGTAAAATTATAATATTTGAAAAGTTAATTCTATATTTTGAATTTTTCATTTAAGGGTAAACAGTCCAAGATTTTTTTTTGAATTACTTATCAATTTTTTGGGTTTAAATAACTGCTCTACTTCAGTCATTGGGACACAAAGAATTGATTAAGGCACACCAATTAATTACAAGAGTGTCATTGTTTTGAATACTTTTATCAAAACTGAAAGATCAAAAATGCTTTTTCTTCTTCCTCACTTCTTCGTTCTCGCGCTGCTCTTTCCGCGCCTCAAATCATGGGTATTTCTATTTTTCTACTTTCATCTTTTATCTAGTAAAGGTCTAAGAAAAAAAATTTCCCCTGTATATAAAAAAAATCTAGACATTGGATGCGCTGAATATGGACATGCCACCATCAAGTCTTAATTACATAAACTTAGAAAAAATGTTCTCAAAATAAATTTAAAAAATAAAGAATAACAAAATTGAAAGAAAAGAGAAATAAACCTTGTAAGTGTTGGCCTTGTCTCTTTCCCCAGAGTGAAGACGAGTAGTTCCTACTAACAAAAGAATGAGAATGACCTGCATATTTAATACTTTGGATTAATGCTGATAAGACATGAAAAGTCTCTGTACAGTTCCTCACAGTATTTTTTTCTCTGTGAGAACTCAGATCACAGGTGTGCAAAATTAATGGAAATGGATAAATTACTGATAACCCCCTAACAATTTGATATTGTTCACAATTAACCCTGTTTTTGAAGAGGGTGACAATAAGATTTTATGTACAAACTAGAATACATGGTAGAAGAAGAACGAGGAAGGAGATGACAAAAGATATTTTGAAAAATATTTAAAAAAATTAATGAGTGTCTTAATCAATTTCGTGTATATATTAATCTGATATATGCCTTTCTCCTTCCAAGAGAGAGGGAGTGGATACTACTTACCACCCAAACAAATGAGAAAGCCCCCCCCCACCCCCCCCCCCCCCCCCCCCCCCCAACCCCCAAAAAAAAAACAAAAAAAAAAAAAATACAAGTGTGCCATTGTTTTTTACAATTTTACCTTGATGAAATATCCAAACTGTCTTTGTTCTTCCTCTTTCCTTCCTCCAATTTCTCTCCTCCTTCTCCGGCGAAACCTCCTTCCCCCAACCTCTCCCTCCCCTAACCTCCACGACCTCCCTGCAAGCAACCCCCCCCCCCTCCCCCAGCCTCCCCCTAAATCCTCCCCTCCCCCGGCGACCCCCACCACCCTGCCACCCCCAGCACAACCTCCCTTCCCACTCACTGTTATGTTGGACCGAATCAGTTCGGCTGATTCGACCGAATAGTAAAGGGCAAGAAGCGGGGTTCGTCGAGGGAGATGGCGGGAGGGGGTTCGCCCGGGACATGGAGGGAGGGGGTTCGCCGGGAGAGATAAGGGGAGGGGGGTTCGCCAGGGGATATGAGGAATGAGGGGGTTCGCCGGGGGAGATAGGGGAAGGGGTACACCAGGGGAGGTGGGAGGGGGAGAGGGAGGTTCGTCAGGGTGGGGGGAGGGGGGTTCGTTGGGGGAGAGGGGGAGGGGGGTTCGTTGGGGGAGAGGGGGAGGGGGTCACCCGTGTATGAGAAGGAGAGAAGGAGGAGAGTTTTTGTTATTTTTAAAGTTTGGAGGAATGCTTTTATCAAAATGATGGGTGCTTTAATAAAAGGGTGCCTTCATAGTATCTATTCCCAAGAGATAGGGGAACAGATCTTGCCACCCCCAAAAATGAGAAAGGCACCCACAAATATTACAAGCGTGCCATTATTTTTTCGTACAATTTGACCCTTAGTGAAATATCCAAAATACCCTTCTTCTTCCTCTTTCCTTCCTCCTACTCCCCCTTCGTCTTCCCCGTCCTCCCCCTCCTGGGTGTTGTTGGCCCAGAGGCCCATCACTCTACTTTTGATAATGATTAACTCATGTAGTTATAGTTTACTAATAATCTTGTGTTTAAATAGTTTCAGTGATTGACTAAGATATTAGTAGGTGTTTAGCTTCAACAAAGGAGTTTTGGAGCTAACACATGTAAATTCAAGAGCTCGAACGTCAAGATCGCATCTAGCACTCGGTTGGAGTCAAGCTAGTTGAATCGCTTTGGATCGAGTTGGCTTGGAGTCAAGAAGACTTCGTTTGTTTAGTTTAGTATGTTTAGATCTTGTGTAAAGGTTGATATGCTCAAGTTTACACACACACACACAAGTTTAAAGTTTATTGGTTTTGATTTTCGGTTTAACCGGTTTTGGATTTCATATAAAAAACATAGATATATCTTATATGTATATTGGATTCTATCCATATACAATATGCTTCAAATTTGTTTCAATATCTTATTTTTGTATCCATATGAGTTTTGGAGAAAAATCGGATTTCCATTTCAAAGTTTAATTTTGGAAAATACGTATTTTATGTTTAAGTCTAATTTCCATATCACAAAAATAATTCAAATAGTTTGTAATATGTATTGATTTTTGGTCACACATGTTTAGTATTAAAGATCTTATAAGAACTTATTTTTGTGAAATTTATGTGATTTTATGAGATTTAATTGAAATTAAAAAGACAAGTTTTCAATACCCAAAATCCCAGCCAGACTGCTCTGGCGGTCGACTGGACTAGAAGTTAGTGGACCGGACCGGTCAACCGATGTTCACGAGGACGTGCATATGACCAGCCAACTCGGCCAGTTGACCGCGCGGTCGACCGATTGAAAGCACCCTACTCTCGGGTGGGGTCCGATCGACCGATGGCTGGGGGCGGTCGACCGGTGGCACAACGGTCGAAAATCTGACCGTTGATCGGTCGACTGGCTGTCGATGGACAGCAGAATTTTATGCTATCCTTGGCCCAATGGCTGGTTTTTAGAATGGGTTATAAATACCCATCCCTTTGGGCTGTTTTGATTAAGAATTTTAAGAGCAAATTTTCCCATCTTCTTAAGTATTTTAGCAAGAAGTTTTCAAGAGTTTTTAGGCTAAAATATTTTATCTTTATTTGTTTTCAAGGTTGAAAAATTCAAAGGAAAATAAAGTATTTGGGATATTGGGTTTGATCTTCATTTCTATCTTTATCTAGCATTTTTTCTAAGTATTTTTCTTGGTTATTTTCTTTCCAAACACTTTATTTTCTCACACTCAAGCTATCTATCTATCCTATCTATTAGGATCTTATTTTGTGAGAAAATTAGTTTGTAGTCTTTGAGATCACCAAGAGTTGTAACCTTCTTTGTGTTTGTTGTTATCCCTCTTGTGTAGAGGTAATTATAGAGGTTGTGTTGGTATCCCTCTAAGTGTAGAGGTGATTGAGGTTGGAGTTTTGGCTTAGTGCCTTATCCCTCTAAGTGTAGAGGTGATTATTGTTGTTTAGCTTTGAGCCTATTCCTTTAATTGCAGAGATTGTTGGAGTTTTGGCTTTGTGCCTATCCCTCTATTGAGAGGTTGATCTTGTGTGGCTTAGTGCCTTACCTCTTGTGTAGAGGTTATTGTTGTTTGAGAGAGGAGTTGTGTACTCCAAATTTGTATTACCCAAATTCTCAGTGGAGGTTCCCTGTGTAGACGCATTAGTGGAAATCCTTCTGTGTGAAGGCGGGGACGTAGAGCAGTGGCTCGAACCTCGAAACATATCTTTATGTTATCGATTGATCCGCTATCTCTTGACTCTCTCTCTTTTATATCTTGCATTGATTCATATTGTTCATATCATTTATGCTAGATATTGTTTGTGTGCCTCACTTGTGTTAAACCAAGAGAGCTTTACATAGCACCTCAACTCTTATTTAGAGGAATTTAGAGGAGATAGTTCAGAGCCCTTCACTGAAAATTCAGTTACACTCTTTGGTTACACTTAGTGTGTTGCAATTAGTTTTTAATTCCGCATCATTTGTCATTAGATTAGTCATATACCTATTAACCCCCCATCTAGGTGTATTTTCAATTGGTATCAGAGCCTACGCTCCTGATATTAGGTTTAACCACCTAAAAGTGAGATCTTGGATTGCTAATCTAATATTACATTTGCACACCTATTTGTTTACACACACTCATGACTTCATGACCCCTCTCATGTATAATACTTCCAACATTGATGTTTGAAAAGTTAAGATGTTTATGTACCTTAAAACTCTAAGTATGCATGTTTACCTTACCACTACAAAGAAATCTTATCTTGATAATAGCAAGTGTATAGAGGCCAATGCACAAGCCTTAGAGGCACTTAGGCACTCTTAACAAAGATTATCATATGTTGGTTTCTCATTGTGATTCTGCTTTTGCAGTGTGGAACACTTTGACCTCTCCCGCGCTACAAACGACAAAATATGTGGAGAAGGAATCTGTTGAGGATGAATCCGAACAAGCTTGCTACATGGTCCAAGGGAATAACTCCCTTGAGGTAAACTCGGATACTCAATTAGATGATAGTGCTAGTTCTTTAGGTGATGATTATGTTGATGCTGATGCATTAAATGAAGAACTATCTATTGTATGTGAAAAATAGCTTGAAAATATAAAGTTTTGAAGAAAAAAGCTTTGGATTAAAATAAGAAAATAAGATTTTATCTTCTAAACTTGATTTGGTTTTGCAAGAAAGGAATGAGATTTCTAATGAAAGGGACTTTTTGAAATATCAACTTGACCTTACTCTAAATGAAAATAAAATTTTAAAAATAAAAATGATTGTAACATTATTTTGAAGAAAAATGAGGCTCTATCCTCAAAACTTGATTTTGTTTTAAAAGAGAACAATTCTTAAAAAATAAAATTGTTTAATTTCTAAAGAATTGGATTTAGTTTCAAATGAAAATAAATCTTTGAAAAATGATTTGTCTTCACATGTTTGCCATGCTTCACCATCTAGTATATCTATTGTATGCTCTACTTCTTCTTCTATTATTGAAAAGGATATTTGTGTTTTGAAGAAGAGTGTTGATTGTTTGGGCTCCACGTTGAGCCATTGTGCCATGAATCACACACATTTGGAATCCATGTTTCGCAAGAAACATGCTCCTCATATGCATGCACACCATACACGACATACACATGCTCATCATGTTCACACACATGATTCTTTGTATGCTCATGTGTATACTTGTACACATTATGAACGTAAGGGCCACCTTACAAAATTTTGTTATGATAAAATAAATGATTCAAAATTTGCAAATAGATTTGTTTGGATTAGGAAAGGTGCTAACCCCCATGGACCCAATAAAGTATGGGTACCAAAATTCACCCTATTATATTTGATGTAGGTGTGGGCTCTCACTTGATGTGAGGATGTGGTGCCTTGATGATGGATGCGTTCCGAGCTAAATGGTGACAATTTTGAATGCATCACTTTCAAGGAAAGTTTGGGGGAGAACCACCATAGTTTGGAGATCTAGAGATTAGCCCTAATGGTTTTAGTAACTATCTCTAACTCTCATTTAGTTTACATGCTTTCATATCATTGATTTTTAGCATGTTTTAATTTTTAATAATTATTATGTTTAAATGTTATGATAATTAGACTTGAGATATACATATGTAGTCTTTGAGATACACCCATGTTTATATAAACTTATATTTTTGTGTTCTCATTGTAGTTTAACTATTGTGTATATCCTAATTTAAAACATGTGCATTTAGCTTAATGATCATATTGGTTTATGTTTATGATTTTGTACTTCATGTTTTGATTACATGTTTGGATGTAGCCTTCATTAAAACTTGTGTATATACTTGTACAACTAATGAGCCACAATTGATTTTTGTATGTTTGTGCTTAATTTCTCATTTGTGCTCACTATACTAGTATAAATTAGTTTTGATGATTCGTGCATTTTGACATGTATTCCCTATTTTCATACTTGTTTTTCATGATAATGTGTTTAGCTTCATGTATATGTTAATTTTACTAAAACTTTGAGATATACATGTATACCCTTGAGTTACTTGCTTTTCATGCAAATTTTATTATGGACTCATTTATATTTGGGATATGTATGTATACTTATAGTTTAGACAATTCGTACATATACCTTGAAACATATTTAGCTTTAATGATTTTCATGTTTTTTTTTTTATAAAGGAATTTCATTTAAGCTTAAATCCTTATTTTCATGATTTTGTTGATTACATGACTTTTTACACTCTATATTTGATGTTTACTCATGATTTATTTTTATGAGATTATATGAGCGTTATTGCTATTTGAGTGTCGATGATCTATAGTTTTCATGTTTTCATAGATTCATGTATGTTTTATTCCTTACTTGAAGGACTTCGTACTAGTTTACAAGATTATCATAAAACTAGTTGCGTATTTATTCATTTTGGAAGAGTTTTCAATTATGTTAAAATTATTTTCAAATCTTATTTTGAAAACCCCTTCCTTCTAAGGGCGGATGGATGGGCGACCATGTTTTGTATGTTCAAATTGAAATTTTTTTTTAACATGTGCATGAATAGAGAGGTAATGATGAGTTATACATTTGATTCTCATTATATTTTTAATTGGTGTCACAATTGATATTTTTTGTATACTCATATGTGTTTTCTATAAATGTATGCTTCAAAATTCAATTAATATTAATTTCAATTGGTATATTCATTTTCATACATACATACATACATATATATATATATATATATATATATATATATATATATATAATATATATATATATATATAATATATATATATATATATGAATGATTTGATTGTGTTTATAATATCTTTACATCTTAAAACACAAATTATGTTTATGCTAAGCTTGATTTATTCCTTAATGTCAATTATTTTTCAATTGGTACCTTATACAAGTTTATTCATTGTTTTTATTAGTATTTCATAAAGGGGGAGAAAAATTCGTTTTTTTTTTCAATCGGTTTATTTCTATTGTGTGTCTCTCTCACTCTTTATGATGAAAAATGCTTTGATTTGTTATACGCTAACATTTTCAATATTGGTATCAATAATCTTAATTGGTATTATTCTCAATTTGGTATCTTTATTGCAAAATGATTTGTATTTTCAAAAAATTTGGCTTGTATTTTCAATTGGTTTTTACTTTCAATTGGTATCAAATTTATAATATATATTTTAATTGGTATAAAAAACGTACAATGTTTCATTTTCTATTAGTATCAAAAATTTACAAGATATTTTCAATTGGTATCTTTTGGTATCTTAAAATTTTTTTATTTTCAATTGGTATCATAATGTTTCGATATATACCTTTATTATAAATTGGTAAATTTTCAATTGGTATTATAAATTTGTTTTCAATTGGTATCATAATGTTTTGATATGTATTGTTTATATGCAAGTGAAGCTTAACATCTTCTCTATATATAAATTCATGTTGAGTGTATCTCATATTGAGGAGCTTGACCTCTCCTCTCTATGTCTTACATGTATAGAGAGAGCTTCACATCTCCTTTTATACATTGTATATTATGCGTCATGTGATTAGGGTTTAGTTATCTTCTTTTCGTATAATGCATGTATGTAGGGGGAGTTAACTTTACGTCTCTCCTCTTTATGAATGTATATCGCATATATATATATATCTTTCTTGTTTGATTTGACAAAAAGGAGGAGAATATTTTTTTTAGAGTTTATTTATGCCCCTTTGTTGATGAATTGACAAAAAGGAGGGAAAGTATTTGATGAGTTTATATATGCATGTTCATTTCATTTCCTTATTTTATAGAAAAAGGGGGAGAAAGATTTGAGAGTTTATATGTGCATGTTTATTTTCTTGTTTAATGCATATATATTTTGTTTATGCAAAAAAGGGAGAAGTATTTATGCAAAAAGGGGAGAAGTATTTGTAGAGTTTACTTATGTTTATTTCCTCATTTATGCATATATGTGTTATTTGGTTTATGCATTTCATTGAATATCTTTATGTTTATAGCTATGCATGAGTTAAGGAGGAGCTTCTATGAAGCTTAACTTTAATCCATGCATATATAACTCAATGAGTTTTGTCATCATCAAAAGGGGGAGATTGTTGGCCCAGAGGCCATTGCTCTAGTTTTGATGATAATTAACTCATATAGTTATAATTTACTAATAATCTTGTGTTTAAATAGTTTCAGTAATTGACCAAGATATTAGTAGGTGTTTAGTTTCAACAAAGGAGTTTGGGAGCTAACACATGTAAATTCAAGAGCTCGAGCGTCAAGATCGCATCTAGCACTCGGTTGGAGTTAAGCTCGTTGAATCATGTCGGGATCGAGTCGGTTTGGAGATAAGAAGACTTCGGTTTGTTTAGTTTAGTATGTTTAGATCTTGTGTAAAGGTAGATAGTATTGATATCCTCAAGTTCACATACACACACAAGTTTAAAGTTTATTGGTTTTTGATTTTTGGTTTAACCGGTTTTGGATTTCATATCAAAAAACATAGATATACATCTTATATGTATATTGGATTCTATCCATATACAGTATGCTTCAAATTTGTTTCAATATCTTATTTTTGTATCCATATGAGTTTTAGAGAAAAATCGGATTTCCATTTCAACGTTTAGTTTTTAAAAATACGTATTTTGTGTTTAAGTCTAATTTTCATATCCACAAAAATAGTTCAAATAGTTTGTAATATGTGTTAATTTTTGGTGACACACTTTTGGTATTCAAAGATCTTATAGGAACTTATTTTTGTAGAATTTATGTGATTTTATAGGATCTAATTGAAATTAAAAAGAAAAGTTTTCAATACCCAAAAGCCCAGCCAGACTGCTCTGGCGGTCGACCGAACGGTCGACCGGACCAGGAGTCGGTCGACTGGACCGGTCGACCGATGTGCAAGAGGACGTGCACATTTCCAGCCAACTCGGCCGGTCGACCGCGTGGTCGACAGACTAAAAGCACCCCACTCTCGGGTTGGGGTCGGTCGACGGGCGGTCGACCGACAGCAAAATTTTCTGCTGTCCTTGGCCCAACGGCTAATTTTTGGAATGGGTTATAAATACCCATCCCTTTGGGCTGTTTTGATTAAGAATTTTAATAGCAATTTTTCCCATCTTCCTAATTGTTTTAGCAAGAAGTTTTTAATATTTTTTGGGCTAAAAGATTTTATCTTTATTTGTTTTCAAGGGTTGAAAAATTCAAAGAAAAATAGAGTATTTGGATATTGGGTTTGATCTTCATTTCTATCTTTATCTAGCATTTTTTTCAAGTATTTTTCTTTGTTATTTTCTTTCCAAACACTTTATTTTCTCACATTTGAGCTATCTATCCTATCTATTAGGATCTTATTTTGTAAGAAAAATTGGTCTGTGGTCTTTGAGATCATCAAGAGTTGTAACCTTCTTTGTGTTTGTTGTTATCCCTCTTGTGTAGAGGTGATTGTGGAGGTTGTGTTGGTATCTCTCTAAGTGAAGAGGTGATTGTGGTTGGAGTTTTGGCTTAGTGTCTTATCCTTCTAAGTGTAGAGGTGATTGTTGTTGTTTGACTTTGAGCCTATCCTTCTAAGTGTAGAGGTGATTGTTGGAGTTTTGGCTTTGAGCCTATCCCTCTATTGAGAGGTTGATCTTCTGTGACTTAGTGCCTTGCCTCTTGTGTAGAAGTTGTTGTTGTTTGAGAGAGAAGTTGTGTATTCCAAGTTTGTGAGGTTCCATGTGTGGGAAGTCTTGTGTGGACGCATTAGTGAAAATCCTTCTGTGTGAAGACGGGGACGTAGAGCAGTGGCTCGAACCTCGAAACATATCTTTGTGTTTGCAATTGATCCACTATCTCTTTACTCTCTCTTTTATATCTTGCATTGATTCATATTGTTCATATCATTTATGCTAGATATTGTTTGTGTGCCTCACTTGTGTTGAACCAAGAAAGCTTTACATAGCACCTTAATTCTTATTTAGAGGAATTTAGAGGAGATTGTCAAGAGCCCTTCACCAAGAATTTGGCTACACTTTTTGGTTACACTTAGTGTGTTGCAATTAGTTTTTAATTTCGTATCATTTGTTATTAGATTAGCCATACACCTATTCACCCTCCTCTAGGTGTATTTTCAGGTGCTCCCCCGACTTCCTCGGTCCCCCCACCCCGGTGCTCCCCCGACCTCCCCGGCCCCCCGGCGCTCCCCCTTCCTCTCCCTCCCCCCCCCCGCCCTTCTGTTTCAGAGTGGCCGAACAACGTGTCTCTGTTCGGTCGGAGTAATCCGAACAGCTAGGGCTTTGTTCGGCCGGAGTGGCCAAAAGGGAAGGAGAGGAGGGGGAGCACGGGGAGGCCGGGGAGGCCAGGGGGGAAGCTTCGGGGAGGTCAGGGGGAGCTCTGGGGAGGAGAGAGGCCGGGGAGCTCCGGGGAGGGAGGAGGTCGAGAAGGTCGGGGGGAGGCATGGGAGGGGGAGGTCGGGGGGAGGGGTGTTACCGGCGAGGGGGAGGCCGGGGTCCACCGGCATGGGAGCGAGAGAAAGAGGAGAAAAAAAAGGTATTTGGGCATTTTTTGAATATTTTGGGGGTGCCTTAATCAAATTTGGGGGTGCCCAATCCATGGGGTGCATCCATCATTCTTGGGGGTGGCAATATCCATTCCCGAGAGAGCCTCAGGAGCGGATATCCCCCCTCCCCCCAAAAGTGATGATGGCACCCCACAAATTATTACAAGTGTGCAATTACTTTTTTTATATTTTTCTCCTTGATGAAAAGTCCAAAACATTCATTTCTTCTTCATCCTCCCCCTTCCTGGCCACCCCCATCCCCACCTTCGCTCCTCCTCCCCAGCCTTACCCTCCCCCCTGATCTCCCCCTCCTCCAACTGAAAGTACACCTAGAGGGGGGGTGAATAGGTGTACGGCTAATCTAATGAACTAAATGTGAAAATTAAAACTAATTGCAACTACACTTAATGCAACCAACGAGTGTAGCCGAATTCCCGGTGAAGGGCTCTGGACTAACTCCTCTTGATTCCTCTGAATAAGAGTTGAGGCGCTATGTGAAGCTCTCGTGGTTAAGCACAAGTGAGGCACACACAAACAAGCCAAGCATATAATATGAATAAGCAATATGAAATGATGCAAGGCAAAATAGTAAAGAGAGAGAGTTAGAGAGTCAATGGATCAATCGCTAACACATGGATATGTTTCGAGGTTCGAGCACACAGCTCTACGTCCCCGCCTTCACACAGAAGGATTTCCAATCCACTTGTCCACACAGGACTCCCACACAGGGAACCTCCACTGAGGATTTGAGGCAATACAACAAGGGAGTACACAACTCCTCTCTTAATTACAAACACAACCTCTATACTTAGAGGCTAGGCACAAAGCTAACAAAATTAACCTCACAAATGAGGGATAGGCACTTAGCCAAACAACCACAATCCACCTCTTCACTAAGAGGGATACCAACACAACCTCCACTATCAACCTCTCACTAGAGGGATACCCACAATCACCTCTCACTAGAGGGATATCACAAATAAAGGAGAGGTACAACACTTGGTGGTCTATCTTAACCACAAACAAATTTTTCACAAATAAAAAGATCCTATAGATAGGATAGAATGATATCGCTCAAGTGTGGAAAATCAAGATGTTGGACAACAAATCACAAGGAAAAAATACTTGGGAAAACAACTTAGTATATGATAGAAATGAAGAACAAAGCAAATATCCCAAATCAATATTTTTCTTTGATTTTTTCAACTCTTGAAAACAAATAAAGAATGATCTTTAAAACCAATAAACTCTTTTGAAAAACATGCTTTTAAAACACTAGAGAATAGGTGAATTTTTTCTTTTGAAAATCTTCTCCAAAACCTCTCTCAAATGGGGTATTTGTAACCCCAAAAGAATTCTGCCCGTTGGCAGCAGACTAGGCCAGAAATGGCCTTCCAGTCGACCAGCCAACGGTCAAAAAACTGACCGTTGAGCCTTCCGGTCGACCGCCCGGTCGACTGGGCCCTGAACCAGATAGCAACGACTCTCTGGCCGGTCGACCGCCCGGTCGACCGGGGCAACCCGAGAGTGGGTTGCCTTCAGTCGGTTGACCGCTCGGTCGACCGGCCCAAAGGGCTGGCCTGCGTGCACATCCTTGTGTACGTCGGTCGACCGGTCCGGTCGATCGACTCTGGGTCCAGTTGACCGGTCCGGTCGACCGCCAGAGCCTGGCAGGCAATATTAAGGGACTGAAAAACTGGGTTTTTAATTTTCAAATAAATCCCATAAATTCTCTAAAAATTCACAAAAATAGTTTCAATATAATACTTTGATATACAAACATGTGTGAAAAATTTCAACACATATTTTAAACTTTTTGTATCATTTTTGTGACTTAGAAATTTTGCCGAAAACCAAAAACTGTATTTTCTAAAACTTGAATTTTTGAATTGAAAATTCGTTTTGTCCAAAACTCATCCAAACACAAAAACATGATACTTAAACAATTTGAAGCATGTTGTATATGGATATAATCCAATATACATGAAATAGATATATATCAATGTTTTTGACTAAAAATCCAAAAATATGTTTTGTTAAAATACCAAAATACCAAACTCATGAAATAGACTATCAAACTAAGTTTGTTTAAAATATGAAGCATGCATGTATATAGAACACATCTAATATACATTAAAGTATTAAACCATGTAAACTTGTTTTGAATCTATCTATTCATGAAAACCAAAATCGGTTAAACTAAAAACCGAAAACCAATAAACATGAAAACTAGAAACAAGTGTGTGTGTTGTGAACTTGAGCATATCACACTATCTAGTCTTTACAATTGATCTAAAAATAAAAATTAAACTATGTACCGAAGTCTTCTTGACGAACTCCGTCTTTAAGTCGACTCGATCCAAAACGTGATCCATCGAGCTTGACTCCAATGAGTGCTAAATATGAACTTTGACACTCGGACTCTTGATTCACCATGTGAGAAGCTCCAAAACACCTTTATTGAAGCTAATCACCTACTAATATCTTGGTTAAGTATCTGAAACTAAACATCACAAGATTATTAGTAAACATAACTACATGAGTTAATCATCATCAAAACTAGAGTGGAAGGCCTCTGGGCCAACAATCTCCCCCTTTTTGATGATGACAAAACTCATGGAGTTATATATGCATGGATTAAAGTTAAGCTTCAAAGAAGCTCCCTCTTAACTCATGCATAGCAATAAACATAAGATATTCAATGAATATTAAACATGAATATGCATAAACAAATGTATGAATCAAACATATGTTTCTAAAACCTTCTTTCCTTTTTGTTTAAACTCTCAAAAATCATTTTTTAATATATAAACTCAATGTATGCAAAAACACAAATATGCATATATAAATTCAAAATCTTTCCCCCTTTTTGTCAATCATCAACAAAGGAGTCAAAGAAAATAATGTTTTCCCATTTTTGTCTTAAAAAAAAAAATCAATGAGGGGTGAAATCAAAACAAAACTTTCTTAATACCAATTGAAAGAAAAAAATATATCAATGAGTGCATCATGATATCAATGAAATATATCAATTGAAAGTGCATAATTGAAAGTACATAATGTGGTATATAAAACAAATGTTTTTATATAAAATTTAAATACCAATTGATACCAATTGTAAATAAATACCAATTAAATATCAATTGTAAATAAATAAATCATTTTGAACAATTCAACCAAACAAAATTTTGATATCAATAAAACATACCAATTGAAAATAAAACTTATAGGTAATCTTGATACCAATTTGTAAAGATTAGTACCAATTGAAAGTAATTTTTCATTAAAAGCATATGATACCAAAAAAAATAATCAATATCTTTTTTTTAATTATTTTTAACATTAAAAACATGGACAAATCAAAAGCCTGCTGCTCCTCTAATAATAGAAGTACAGTTCAAAGATCAATTGTACAACCAAGTCCTTTTCCTAATGCGTAGAAAAACTCCTTTCCTTTAGGGAGACAGTTAAAAATCTGTTCAATTTTCAACACACTTGTCCATCTAATATCCACCACCAATCCTTAATTCCCTCCCTTTCTCTGACTTCCTGAAAACACCTCCATTGCCTCTCTCTCTCTCTCTCTCTCTCTCTCTCTCTCTCATGGCTGCAAGCGGTAGCCTGAAGAACATCTTTGAGAATCCATTGCCAGACTCCCTCACCTCATGGAGCCAACTCCTGCCGAGAGCCGGGATGGAAACCTTCTTCGACATGTTCGGGGAGATCTGCCACCGGGTGAAGCCTGAAACATCACCCAATCACCCGCCCCGTCCAATACCCCTCTCCTCCAGTCCGAGACGCCGTCTCGACAAGTCCTCATCATGGAACGGGACCATGTCAGACACAGATGAGAACGCCCTTGAGATCTTTGGCGAGCTCTGTTACAAGACAAAGTCCGAACCAGAGCTTGATACAGAGCAGTTGGATGATGTCAGTCGCACTGAAGGGCTAGAACTTGAGAGCACGGTGGATGCCGATGATCTGAAGAACGAGGGTGGTGCAAATGGGAGCGGAGATCGTGGGAAGAAGGTTATCTATGCTAGGAGCTATTCAGATATTCCGACGAAATATAATGGTCTGTTTCCGCCACCCATAACTTCGATTGGGAGACACGGGAAACCTAGAGTTTACTTCAAATCTCATAGGGACGGTGGAAGATTTGTTCTTAGAGAGATCAGGATCCCGACACAAAGGCTGTTGCACTGTAGGCGCGACGATGGGCGCCTTAGGATGCAGGTGGTTGGCCCGGTTGAGGAGACGGCGAGAAGAGGAAAGGGGAGAGGAGGAAAAGAGGTTGAAGGAGGATAGGGAAGACGAGAGGAAGGTGGAGGTTCTGAGACTCCTCCAATGTAGCCATCTCTTCTATCTCCTCTGAAGAGGAGAACAAGTGATGTGCTTTCCTTTCTCTGTGCTTAGGCTTGTTTAGGAATTTTGGAACTTCCATATTATGGCATGTTTGCTCTTCATGTAGGTCTTTGTAACAATGTAACAGAAATCTCTTCTCATTAACTATTGCAGATTTGTAAATGCAATTGCAGGAATGTATAATTTGTCATTTGTATTGGTGTAATTGAGATTTTTGCCTTCTAAATGACATGATATTTTTCCTTGCGGTCAGGCTTCTCGTATCATGTTTGCTAGTTTTGGTTCTGGCCTATTTGTTCTTCTTCATGTGGGATTCTCTCTCTAATAGAAACCTAGGTATTTCTTGTTTCCTTTTGTTTTGATTTAATTCAGATTTTGATGGTGTAGACTGCATCGACATGTAATTCAAGAAGCTTTTTGTAATGACCATGTGTCTGTGTTGTAAACTCTCTGATTAAATGTTGACGTCTGAGAGTAGTATACTCTGAAATTCAATATCTTCATGTCTCTGAAGCGAGGGGAGCTCTTCAATCCAGATTGACACATGTATATTGATTGAGAAAGAAAGCGCTTATCTGAAAGCTGCAGTGTTCTCTGAATTCTTGTAATTTAATCGCGGTAGCAATAGTTATGCAGTTCGATCTTCAGGAAGAGATGCGATAGAATCTTTTCGGTATCTTTTTATGAACTAATTTAGTTAAATAGTTCTTCTTTAAAAAAGAAAAAGAATTCTTTATTAAGTGTTAGAAGTAAAAATATGAAGATAGAATTTGATTTAGAGATTCGGGTTTTAAAAAGAATTAAACAACACGGCTTACTAATCATCTACACCACTAACTTACTAACATATGCAAAAATATTGGATCATAAAAGTTATACCTTGAAGTCGCATTTGCATTCAATTCAAGGAAGATACATAAGATAATAACTAAACTCTATTTGAAATAATCACTAATCAAGACTTAACATTAAACTATCAAAGTCTTCTAAACATAAAATAAGAAGAATAATAGGTATTCAACATTAAACTATCAAATCTATCTAAGCATACGATAAGAAAAACCTTTGGAAAGTGTTAACATATATACATTTAATTAGTCATAGTCATGTGCCTTCAAGAACTTTTATTAATTCTAGTGTTAAGCATGCATATGATTTAATCAGTTTATTCTAACATAAAATTAGAAGTAATGATGGAGAGATTAGCAAGCCATAAAATAATTAGCTATGCATGATAGAAATTAAACAAAGCATGGTAAAAGAAAATCACAACATAATAAAGAGAAAGCAAGTAAACAAGAGAAATTGAAAAGAAAAATAGAAGAACCTCTTTATTGAGGTTGTCACCTTCAATTATAAAAGCTCCCTCCTTCTTTACAAGTCTTTCTTAAACTTAAACTAAAACCTAAAAAATTAAAAAAAAAATTCAGAAAAGAGACTAAAGAAAAATCCTAAGTTTTGCTCTCGAGAATAGATCTGAGAGGCCTTTTGCTGCTACCTCTAGGGTGGTATTTATAAGGAAATAGGATGTAGAATCTCAGTTGAATTTGCACACCCAACCGCCACGCCAAACACCTCAAGTAAGCCGCGTTTCCGCGACTTTTCTTGAAGAAGCGTGGCAATTTAAGAGGAGATGGGTTGCTTTTTGTTCTCTGGCTTGTTCTCGTCTCTTCATTTGAAGATGTATCCTCAGAATCTTCATTTGAATTCTGTATTTGAAAATAATATCTATTTCTAGATAACTTAGGAAGCAAGCTATCTCTAAATCTGAATTTAATTTGAATTATACTCCTTATCTCCAATTAGGATTAGCTTTATTTCATCCATCTTCTAAAAATATATCTTCTGATTTTGAATTTGAATTGTGAAGATGATTATATATCATTTCCTCCTCTTGATTTCAAATTGATTTAAATTGAAATCCGAATTTAGATAAGATTAGGGATAAAATAGAAATTTCTTTTATCTTTATCTTTTCATTTAAATAATTACACACCATAATCAAAAAGAGGGTTAAATAGTAAAGTTAAATAAAGAATAATCAAAGATAAATGTGTGCAAATGTGACAATAATAATGCAATTTTGAGATGGAATATACTTATGCTCTGATTGTCTCTAAGCGCATAATTCAATATCTTCAGATTGATTTCAGGTACAAAGTACACGCATGAATCTATAACACAATGTGGACATAAGCGTTGCCTGAAAGATCCAAGAGCAAATGAAAGCTCCTTTTCAGCTACCGGCACGTTTTCCGAGCTCTTTCAACCACCACCATTGACAGCCAGCCGCTATAATCAGATTCACATGAATCTCGCTCGGTCATAACTGAACAGAGAAAAAGGTTTACCGGACCGCAGGCCACCCGGCATCAGTCATAATCAATGAAAACCTGTGGGGCTTTAGGGCATCTCCAACCACCCCCTCCATTTTGGAGTGTACTTTCACTCCAAAATGGAGGGTTCAACAAAAACCTCTCCAACCATCACTCCATTTTTTCACTCCAAATAGAATATTCTCTACATATTTTATTATTATTATTATTTTATTGTATCAAATTTTAATTATCAACATATTATATGATAATTTAAGTAAATTGCGTAATACTATTAAAATATTTTAAAATGTATTTAACTTTTTAATAATTTTATATAATATTTAATATTTAACTTTAATAATTAATTAATATTTTTATTTATGAAATTAAGAAACTAAATAAAATATAAAATTATAAAATATTGAATTAAACAAAGTAAAATTATAAATTTAAAAACAAATAATTAAAAATTAAAATATAAAAACTAAATAAAATACAAAAAATAAAAACTAAAATTTAAATTAACTTTCAGTGCTGGGTGCTACAGTAAACTAAATTTAAATTTAAATTTAAAACTAAACTAAAATAAAAAAAAATCTAAATTTAAAACAAAAAATCTAAATTTAAAACTAAACTAAAACTAAAATCTAAATTTAAAACTAAAACTAAAATAAAACTAAAACTAAAATATAAACAAAAAATCTAAATTTAAAACTAAACTAAAAAAAAAAAAAAAAGGCACCCGGCATTTTGCCGGGTGCTACAGTGCTGCGCCAATTCTGGCGCAGCACTGTAGACCCGGCAAAATGCCGGGTACGAAATGGCGTGGGGTTGGACCCCACGCCATTTCTTTGCAAGCCAACCCACGCTATTTTTAGCGTGGGTTGGAGATGGCCTTATCACACGCATGAAATTTACATAGGAGATATTCAGCCAGTTCAATCATTCAACCAGAAGCTGCCAGTTCTTGTGAACCATTTCCAATTCGGAGGTCTCTGCATTCTGATTCCAATGCTTATATACATCGTCAATCAGCACTAGGGATTTCTTTTTCGCAGGGCAATGAAAGCGCGAGCACACCAAGGTTCAAAGCAACACCCAGGCATTTCCATAGACAATAAAGACATCACCAGCAAATGCTCCACCATACAATTGCTAGTTATTGGAATCCAACAAAGTGCAGATTGTGTGCACAAAACGGTCTAAGATGAACCATATAGACAGGGCACAGTGAATTGTACAAAAGAGAGAGAAGGAAAGGAAATGAAATACGTCCATAGATTACGTTCCAGCCCATCAACACTTGAACCCTCTGCAGGCCATCAGCCATATGATGAGTATTAGTGCAGCCAGACCACCTCCCACCATAAGCTTGAATCTGAGATTGTCGAGCCACATTTTACGTCGCAACTGCCTACCTTGCCTCTGGAAGCTGTCAGCCTAATACACATTACCAAAAACCAGTAATAGTGAGGCAAAAATTATTTTTATTTTTTTCCTCTGCTGCTAAACAAGTAAATCAAGCAAGCACCTGAAACTGCAAGTTCTCAGTTTTATCTACCAACAGTTCGATCTTCTCCCCCCGGTCAAGAACCTGTGCCAAACCAAGCTGGAGTCAGACCATTAATTCATCATAAGTTGGTTGCGAACTGTTAAGCATAAATCTTTCACAGAAAATAATCTTCATACTAGCATACCCAACACTAATGCAGGTGGCCCCCCTGTATGTCACCAATATCGAGGTGATATGGATCCCACTTGCATTAGGTGTTGGGTATGAAACATCTCTAGACCTCTATTATTAAAGAGAAACGTATCCTCATCATCTTCTAATTTTCTTAGTGTCCCCCCCCCCAACCCGGCGGGGGTAGACTAACTCATCTTAGTTTCTTCATAGTTTCTTAACACATCCCAAGTAATGGGCCGTGGACCCACTAACTACAAGCTTTCTCAAAAACGTGGTATTCATAATAACAAAGAAGACAGAAAGTAGATGCAGCACAGCAGTATTTGCAAAATGATGAGGAAGGACGCCTGCAATTAGCTTCCCCCACAACCCAAACATACAGCACTAGAGAGTCTCACCAAATCCCTTTGAGCAACATCCACCACCACTATTTTGGAACCATTACTGACAATAGCCCATGTCATAGACAACATCTTCTAGCCTTTTCACAGACAAATAGAGAGTTTCTCTTGGTCTCCTTGTCAATATATTTGGAAATATAGACAGCTTAAGGATGTTTTCCAAGAACCAAATATAGTTTACTTTTCTTAGCGGATAACATTGGGTTATATTAAACAAGAAGCAAACCATAAATCAACGAAGTGTCCATAACCTATAATTTGCATGATACAAACATGAATGAATTTATCAAAATTTAGATACAAGCACATGGTAACAGTATTATTGATGTGAAATGGTGAAGTGTGTGTGTGAATCAGAAATTAGTGATAGAATAAAACTTCACTACGTTTCACCAATGATACGATCTTGGATAGAAAAAAAAATTTAAACTAATATGCAAGTAGATGAATTTCAACAAAATGATGCAATCACAGTTGTACCGTTCTAATCTCGAATAAGTTAAATGCAACTAGTAAGTTAAGATGTCACAAATATAAATGCAATGTAAACGACTAATAACTACAGGGCTATTAGAATCTCATGATCTCACTATTTGTGGCAGCAGATTAAATCAATAAAGTAAAAGAGGCAAAATATTAACTCGCAAATAAAAGACCGTAATAAGAAAATTACCTACTGAAGATCACAGAGATCTCAATAACATGTGACCTGAAGTGGACCTTGATGTGAAGCTCTCGTCGTCATGATCACAATGGCTCGATAATCATCTGAAACAGATGTCGGATGTGGAAATTGTGGTCCGAAAACGAAGAGATGCGCTAACGAGTCTGGATTTGTCTGAACCAGTTACTGTCGGGTCGGGGATCTCCTTTGTGGGTTTACAACTTAAACCTAACTCTTAATGAATCAGGTTGATCGGGTTGTAATGATAGAGGATCGGATCCAACCCGAACACTATTCAAGCCACATGGAACTTCAGGTTCCAGGCAATGGATGCGAGTAGCATGATAGATCGACGACTTCAGATGCAGCAGCACGATGGCAGGCGGAGAGAAGTGGCGGGGAACTGACGGGCCTGTCTCACGCACGAGTGCGACAAGTCGACGATGGTGATGTGAGCGTTGGCGAGGCTGCGGGAAGGAAGAAGAGGGGGATTGCAAGGAAGAAGATGAGAAAGAGAGAGAATCAAAGGGAGGAACAGAGAGAAGGTGAGTAGAAGAGTGAGGTTGAGAAAGACAGAACGATGGAAAGAGGCTCGTTGGGCATTGGCAACGGTGATGAGGAGAGAGAGAGAGAGAGAGTTAGGGTTGTAATTGGGGTAATTAGGAATCAAATCCTAAACAAATTGAGTGAATCAATTTCACACAATTTCTTTATACAAAAGGGCCTTATATAGACTTTTACAAAATTTGAAAACACTAAAGCTCCTAATCAAAATAGAATTACAACTCCAAAATAGAATCCTACAATTCCAAAATAAAGAAACTAAAACTCCTAATTAAAATAAAAATACAACTCCAAAATAAAATTCTAAAATACATAAAATTCTACTACTGAAAAACTAAAACAAGGCGTCCTCTCCATCGGTGATACACACGCGCTAAGCTCCATATCTTCACCTGCAAACTGGCGTGCTTTTCCCTTCTTCAGCTCTGAATGTCCGCATCATGCTCCCCGAATGGGAGAAGACTCGACCGTGTCGAGTCATGTGAAATAGTGCTCCCCTACTGTACTAGATCAATCCGCTGCAGATCACCTAGATCTAGCCGTGAATCAACAATTGGCGACTTTTCTTTCCAACGGATCAAGTACATGTAGTTCCACCAGATTTGATGGTTAGTCTTATCCTTTAAAATTTTATGAACTCTCTGCTGTAATGGGAAGAGTATTTGGGAGTAGACTAAGTGAGAAGCTCTCAGAAAATGATTTAGGGGAAGACTTATCAATTAATATGCTACAATCAAAACTCTTGTAATTCACTAGATCATTAATATTAAAATTACAACTAATGTCCTAATCTCTAAGAGAATCTATAACATAGGTATTGCAATTTAGCTTATTCAAGATCTCGAAGGGCCCAACACCGCGGACATGCAACATTTTAACAGTTTTCAAAGAAAACTGTTTCAAATAAATCTGAACCATCACATAATCGCCTTTTAAATATTTTTCTACTGTCATTTTGTACAATAGACTTCACATTGCTCCGTTTATTTCCATTATTGTTCTCTTTTGTGTAGTTTGTGCACATGTTTGTGTGATGCAAGTGCAGATGCAGAATCAAATGCTATATAGTGGGATGGTGTCGGCAGCAAGGAAGTAAGCAATTTGCGGATAAGATACGCATGACTAGTGGGAGATGGGGGAGCAGTAGCAATAAGAGGTGGAGAAAGTGAAGTTGTAAGTAAAGCCGAAGTGGATGTATGATTGGGCTGTTTGGTATTGGATCTCGAGGATAGTAACTTAACCCGCTTACCCTCATACTCAAATTAATACATGTTGGATCGACCGTAAATGGTGACATTTTTGTCGAACCATGGTCTACATAGGATAATTTGACCCCACATCATGGTGAACACATCACACCAGACCTCGTCATTGTAATGATTGAAATCGACTGGAATAAAACATTATTGTCAGACCTCAAGGCCGTGGAGTCAACCCATGACACCTTGAATAGGTTGGGGTGGAGTACAATCTTTAATACAATATTTTTGAGCGACTTGGATGATATTGCATCGATCCAACTTCTACTGTCCACAATTACCTTACAATTCTTATTTTCGATTTTGGTGAACGTGTGAAAGGTGACAATTTTTCTCCAATTGTCCCTTTCAGCTGGTTGAGAGGGGACACATCTAACAACAAACAAGTGAGTTATGGTGTTTAATTAATACAATTGAGACCAACATCATCACTTGCGGGCTCTTCGTCAGTTTCAATATCTCCTGGATCATAAGTGTACTCAGAGCCTGACTTAATGGCTTCGGTGGGTGTTCCATCTATTATGATGATTCTGACAAGATTAGGACAAATGACCGCTAAGTGTCCATAATCTTGACATCTGTAGCACTTGGTTGTGGAACTAAACTTTGAAGAACTCAGGGCCCTTATTTTTTTTGTCCTGTTGATGTGAAACGTGTTGTGTACAGGTATGGGAGCTGAGCAACAGAGTAAATCAAGCACGCTTCACCAATAAAAAGCGATCGATCTAGACTACAAGTTGTATACATGCAACAGGCTTTGAAATGTAAATTGAATTATTAATAGCTATGCTCTGAGATGGCAAGTCCAATATGTAGTATTCAGATTGACAGGTACAAGGTAACTAACAATGCACTCAACTTACTTTATATGATCAACAAATAGAAATATAAAATAACAGAGAACTCTACTATATAGAACTAAAATTGTCCAAAGGAAAAAAATACCTGAAAGTATCCGATTAAACCATGGTCAAATCCGAAGATGTTCCAATGACGGTAACTCTATTTCATCTTCGACTTCAAAGAGATCTTCTGGAGGGTACTCTTGAATCACCTATGGAAATGTTAATGCGGCAAGAAGATGCAGACTAGTGAAGCTCTCGGGGTGTAAATGGAGTCGAGTTGATCGTCCGAATATACGATCTCGAAGAAATCGCCATCGTACTCTAGTAAGGATGAAGTTGGTTCGATCTCAGACATGAGGCATCACATAGGACTAATGTGAGCGCTAGTGAGGTGAAAAATGTGGTCGCAAGTCAGAGACTTGGTGCAGCACTGATGCTGTATTGTTGCTGCCACTACTGCTGCTCTGTTGTTGCGCCGTTGCTTGATGGAAAGAGAGGACGACAGTTCTGCAACGTAAAAGAGGAGCAGGATGGTGGAGTTGGTCGATTGCGAGAGGAAGAAAATGGGGCAGAAGATTCAGGGAGGTGGTGGTGCTTCAGGCTAAGGAAGAAGTAGGGGAGAAGCCGTGGACTTTTGTGTAGGAAGGAAAGACGAAGATGAGTTCACGGGTTGTTACTTGGCACGAAAACAGTGAGAGAGAGAGAGAGGAAATGAGAGAAGGTAGAGAAGAGAGCAGCCATCGGAGTAGTTTGTTCTTTAAATTTTCATTTTTATTCAACTAAGGATACATATGCCTATATGTAGGCTACAAACTCATAACTTCTCACTATATTACAACTACCCATAACTTCCTACTATATTACAACTAAAATACATTAAGAAATACAACAATACAAGGTAAAGATACTGAAAATACAAGCTGAAATACAAGTGCTAGAACCATATATGGGCTCAACAAGCTGGTGCGCCATCTGCGCTGAAAGACATGCCCATATCGTGTCCATGCTATGTTGTCCTCATCATCCGTTCAAGATTCTTTCCCTTGATGTTATTCCTATATAGAGTTAGTGTACTAGACATACTGGGTTAGGAGATAGGAAAGGCCTAGATACTGAGGCTCTATAATATTGACTCTTGAAAGATCTACAAATGCATTTGAAGAGCTTCTACAAAAGGTAAGTATCCCCTATGAGTCTACGATTTTAAACTCGTTAAGTAGTTCCATATAATTTATATAGGCAATCATATGTATATTCTTCATCTGGTATGACGTCCGAAATTACGCCCAATATTTAGTACCATATCGCGATATATCACTCAATACCCGGTATATAATTTTGCCTAACGATATATCGTCGATAATCCGATATTTAAAACACTGGTTACGCTTGATAACATTATCCAAACCATGAGTACTTGGAATCAAAGACTTGATATGATTGCTCTCGTTTGACCCCACAATTAGAGATGTGGTGGAAGAGTCTGGTAGCACTACCCAACCCCATAGGTCTAGAGCCCAAAACTCCTCACTCAAGAATGATGTCAAGGTCAAGAACGCCAAAATAGGTAACAGAAACAAAGGTCCTATAAAGAGAATTTTCAAGATTTGCCCTGTTGCTAAATGCAACAAGTGTCAAGAGCCCGGGCACCTAACTGTTGACTACACCAGTCCTGTTAAAATTATCACTGTTAACAGAATTCCCATTGTAGCCCCAGAGTCTGGTAGCATTGTCCCTCCTAAAGTCACTCCCATGATTAAGAAGATTAGTGATATCGTCCTGAGAATTCCCCGAACTACCACCAATATATGACACCCCACACACTATTCAGCCTGGTTCAGAGAAATTCACATTCCAACTAAGAGAATAGATTCTAGCACTTACAAAGAGATCACAGGAGATGATATTAGTCTCTACTGCATTAGGCCAACACCGTCAACCCACTTGTCTGTCGTAGGCGTGTCCCCTCACAACCAGCTGAAAAGGATAATTGGAAAAGAACTTCAATCTTCACACATTCACCAAAATTAGAGATAAGATTGTAAAGTGATTGTGAACAATGAAAATTGTATCAACACAATATCATCCAAGATGACCAAAAATCTTGGATTAAAGGTTATACCCATCCTCATCCGAACAAAGTGTCATGGATTAACTCCACGGACAAGTGAGTCTTGTCTCTATCGAGTTTCATCTCTATTTTTGGAGAACCATGCGGCACATATTAGGTACTAAGTCTAAGTTCACCACTTTCCAAACCTAAATCGATTGTCAAACTGAAGTCATCAATGAGTCTGCATGGTACACAAATTGGAGTCCAGGTAAGAGTTCTCATGAGTCGCATCATCATTTGCATCACTCCACATGCACAACTTATATAGGAAAGTCAATAATAAGATGGCTCAAATCACGCCAACTACAACTTACAAATTGATAATAGAAAATAATTTAAAACTTTTAATGTTGGTGATGTTTTGCATGCTTGTAGTATTTGATCCGTTTCAAGTTTTAAAGAAGCTAAATGATAATGCTTATGTTATTGATCTTCTTCAAGATTTTGGTAACAGTTCTACATTCAATATTGAAGATCTAATAGATTACAAGGGTTCTAATTTTAACCCTAACAACCCATTAGCAGCCGAGCCATCCCAAGAGTCTATTTGTGAGAGACATTCCCTTCCACCACTTCTAAATATTTTATCCAATACAGTGGATCAGATTGATAACATTTTGGACGATGAAATTATCACAACTAGTAGATATTTGGTTCGATAAAAAAGAATACCAAATGATGACTCATGGAAAGACCAAAGTGCACTACAACAGATTCATCCCAACACGTTGAAGCAAGATGAGATCACTTCTATTGCTGACGCGATGGAGTTGAACTCTGTTCAACCCGTGAGCATGACGCAGGCAATAAGACACCAAGGACATGGAGCATCTATCATCGTTGGAGAAGACGTGTCAACTCAATAAAGATCCAGTAATTCTAGTAGTATTAAGATTAGTAATTTTTATTTCTTTTAATTTTGGTTTCTTTTAAGCTTTTGATTTCTTTTAGGATTTCAATTTCTACTTCAATGGTAACGAGGAGAGTACTATCTTACTTGGCTTTATAAAACCCCTCATGTATTCACTTTTTTAAAGAATAATCAATGAAAATTTGTTATTATCTTTGTGAGTTTGCTATGAATCATGAATCCTCTTTCTAATAATGATAGGATACCCTATTAAACCTCGTATAGAGGTGAAATGTCTAATTGATTTATCGGTCTACTATCCACGCACATACGTCATGATCCATCTTTCTTCAGCGTTAATAATGCAAGGACCACGTATGGGCTCATACGTTCTCTAATGAAGCTCTTGTCTACCAACTCATCAACTTGCCTCTTGAGCTCAGCATGCTTGGTTAGGTTCATTCGGTAATGTAGCAAATTTGATAGACTTGATCTGAGTACTAGATCGATAGCGTGTTGGATGTCACGCATCGTGATAATTTATTCGAAAGGTCTTCGAAAAAGACATCATTAAACTCCTCAATCACGAGGCTGACTTCCGGAGAAATAGTGTTATCCGATGTTTTAACCACTTCTCTAGCAGTTAGGATCGTGAATAGCGCATAATTCTTAAGTTCTTGATAAAGTTTTGTGACACTGATCAAATTAACTCCTGATTTCTTCAATGCATTAGGTTTAGATTGTTTAGCTATAGATCGGAGGGATATCAACTTGATCTTCTTACCCGCAAGTTCAAATCGACTGTGAATGATAACATCCTTGTTGTAAAGTCATGATCGTCCTAAAATGATTTGACCTACATCTATAGTAACCATATCTTGTCTTGATAAAGTTCAAAGTCAATCGAGACAAGACATTGTTGTTTCACGTCTAAAATCGTGGAGTTATCCATGACGCCTTATACAAGTAGGGATGAGGTTCAGCTTTCAATCCAACCTTTTCGATATTGGACGATATTGCAATGACACAACTTCCACTATCACTATAAATTTCTCCCAATCTTAGTGAATGTGTGGGAGATAGCATTTCTTTTCAATCATCCTTCTCTTCTTATTGTGAGAGCACATCTGACGACAAATATGTAATTTGAAGGTGCGAGTCGAGTACAATTGCACTCAATACTAGAACCTTCTCAGTCATAATCAGAATCGTCGTCCTTGTCTGGGTCCGCTTGGTATGCAAACTCATCAGAGTCAGAATCGGGAGTTTCTGTGGAAATCCGTCAACGAAGACGATCTTAATTTCACTCACTTAGCTTTGACGTGACTATAAACTTGACATCTATAATAGTTAGAGGCACCAACTTTGAAAGCATTTTGTTTGGTGGGTTTGTTACGATCTCTATTTTTGCTCTTGAAATCATTCTTTAGGGAGGAAGTTTGGGTGCTAGACTTATTGAACTGGGAAGAGGAGCAAGTTTCAGGCGCACTCGTTGAATCAAAACTCCTAGTGTTGTAGTTAGATGTAGCACCCCGTTCCCATGATACGTACCCAGATACGTGTCCTGATTTTTTCGACCGTATTGTTTCAATTTTCTTCCAGTATTTGTTTTTGATTTGTGATTATTTATATTATTTGGTATCGGATATGAATTCCCAGACTTCAGCCCTTGGTCTAGACCGGGGACCCGATACCAGCGTACTGCCTGATTTGACCATTATGGTAATCCGATTTGACCGATTTCAGTTTCAAACACTATTTTTCAATATTTTAGATTGTTCATGATTTTTTAGAATTTTTAGAATTATTCTGCAAAATCTTCAAAACCGATGTCGATCGGTATCGCTGACCGATTCCTAGATTGTCTTCAAATGGAGTTCAATTTTTAGAAACGGCTTTCACATTACTTCTTAAACTCTCATTTTCTACCTAAATGTAATTTTTAAGATTTTTTTGAATTTATCGAAATTCGACCAGTTTTTGTGTCGACTGATATCCCCAGAAGATTCCAGGATTTTTAATTTGAAAATCAGATTGAATTTCTCGAATTCGATTTCACCAGGCATCTTAAAATAATATATTCTATTTTTAAGAATTTTTGGGAACGTTTCTAAACAATCGATTTTTACCAAATTTAAATAATAATATTATTTTTCTTATTTTTTCTTACTTTTCCTTCTCCACTCCTCTACTTAATACTCCCATGTTATTCTATTAATTTAATTATTTGATAATATATTTATTTATTAATTTTTCATATTTCCTTTCCTTTTCTTTAAATTTTTCCTTTTCCTTTCTTTCCCTTTCTTTCTTTTTTCTCCCCTACCTGCTCCCGTCCTCCCCCATACCCTGCCGACGACCACAACCAGCAGCACCCTCCACACTCCACCATACTCCCCTCCTCTCCTCTCCCTCTCTATTTCCTTCTCTTTTCTTTTCTTTCATTCTTCTCAAATTCTCTAACTCTCCCTTCATCTCACCCACTAACACCCTCTCTCCTTGACCACCGTCGCCAACACCACCAGCGTCGCCGCTCTCCTCTAGCCGGCGCCACCTCTCCCCCAAGTTCCCCTCTAATCTTCTCCACCTCCCTCTTCAATTACATCTCCCTTCTCCAATTTTATTATAACCCATCACCACCGTCTCCTTTTCTTCTCCAAAATTCACCTTCAATTCCACCAATTCCTCCACTCTCACCACCCAAACACCATCTCCTCCTCCAACTCCCAACACCACATCTTCATCACCTTCAACCATCACCACCTTCACCATCAACAACAACATCAACACCACCATCAACATCACCACCAATACCCCACCCCTTCCTCCCCCGGGGTTCCGGCCGCGCACCGCCCCCTCCGCCGCGCCGGCGTCGTCCAGGCCGCCGGCGGCGACCAGAACCCGGCCACCCTCCCCCTTCTTTCCTTTCTTCACTTCTTTCCTTTCTTTCTTTTCTTCTTTTCCTTTTTCCTTTCTTTCCTCTTTTACCCTTTCTTTTAATTCCCAATTTACCCCCTCTACTTGTCCAGCACACTCTCCCTCTCTCACTTTCCTGCAACTCTCTCTCCCCCTCTCCCGTGCGCGCGTGCACGTGTTCGCGGATTTCCCGGATTCTAGCTCGGTGTCGCGTCCGGTCATAGGCGAGTGCTTTCTCATGTTCCTTGTGTTGCGAGTTTCATTCTAGGAATTGTTGCTAGTTTTGCTAGTGCCTTGACTCGTTATTGTGATTGGTTTCATAATGCTTGATACAAGTTATGCGAGTATAAATTCTTAGTTAATTGCGATATTATAATTTATTGAACTGGTATTATACTTGTATTGGATGTGCCTAGATACGCTTCCGCTTCACTTGGCTTCGCTTAGCTGATTAATAGATTAATTTATTATTATTTTAAATATGGTTGTGAAGAGTTTGAAACGTTTAACTATGCTGTCCTCATGTATCATGTTACATGACCGGATGATTGCCTTACATATGATATTGTGGCTCTGTATTCAACTTACTTGACACCGACATATTAGGTACCTGACACTGATACTTGACACCTGATATCTGACACCTGACAATTGACATATGCTATCACTTGATAGTGGTACACTTGACCTGATGCTGTAACACCTAACTAGACACCTGACACCATGTTATCACCTGACACATGATTATTATTTAACAGGGACTTGACACTTGTTATTCTGCCATATACGTGAATCTCTGTACTCATGTATTTAACATGTTCCTCCTGTTATAACAATCAAGTTAATTCTCGTAAACTGATCATCATGGACACAATTGTAATAATTAGACAACTTACACCGGGATGAGAGAAACTGATGAGTATCGATATAGTCTCCATGTTTATAATGGTCTTAAAGTGTCGCACGGCCACATACTTGTGATTCTATCTGGAGGCCACCAGGTGTTTCCGTGGGGTGTACTGGCACCCTCACTCCCATGCCTGCCAGGTGTACCATAAGTCCTTAGGCCTATTCCTGTGGGAGCGGTGATATCCTATTCCTATTCGGGCGTACAATAAGTCCTGGTACCTAGCGGTACGTTCTGTCTCAGTACCGGATACTCCTTGGTCGTTGTCCCGGGCATGTACTTCTAAGCATGGTTCGTCGATCTCCATCAGTTTCCAATAACTTCTCTCCGATCTGTATGCTGAGGTATGTGAATGGGACACATACTGATTTATACAAATCAGACGAGTCTTAATAACATATAATATGTTGTTGATATCTGACTAGTGACATGATCCATACTTGTGAGACCTGACACAATACATTATCTTGCTCGCCACTTACACATGATATTTGTGCTACTTTGTTGAATCACTTGATTGCTTATTTTCGGGTTTCCATCCCGTTTCCTTGTTCTGTTATTGTGAGGGTAACTCAAGTTACATAAACTCATATTACAGTGACGTGAAGTGTAGGGCATATATATCAGGATTTTCTTGTTTGGATTATTCCTTCGATGTACTAATCTCACGGATTGGTAATTTGAGCTTGTATAATTGATTTTCCCATATTTACTTTACTTACTGTCTCACTTCATGTTCATATGTGCTTATAACCACGATACTCTTTTCATGTACACGTGTGCCTGATATGCACGCCGCTTGGCCTCATCTCTTGTACTCTTTGGGTTGCATCTGACAACCCTGAACTTTATGTCCAGATTTTAAAGCGTGGAGCGTAGCGGATCCTTCCGTGGCGATCAGAGTGGCGCAGCGGAAGCTTGGATTGTTACCGTACCTCTTTACTCCCATCTCTTCTCCTGATTGGCTCTCGAGACTCCTCATGCTGCTCGTGAGCACCTCTCAGCTTTTGATTATATCTCTTTGTAAATCGTACTTCTGTATTCTATGGTGATGTAATATTCTTGTATCTCTCTGTGATAACTATGTACTTGTACATTTCTGTTGGAATGTATATTACTATTGTGCTTTCGCACTCTGATTCTTGCCTGTACTGATCTTAGCGTATATATGTGAGGGTATTTCCGCCCTGCGTATATATATCGCAATAACGTCGTTGTACCCGTGGGATCGGGGCGTTACAGGGTGGTATCAGAGCTTATGCTCTCACATCTTTAGTACAACCAGTCGGCAAATTAATAGTAAAGAAATTTGCAACTGGAGTGCATGAGTCGTGGTTATCCAATCCAACTATAAGTACAAAGTTATCTATTCCCTCTTGATCGTCTTTCCTTTGATTCTTGAATCTCTTCCATCCTTTTCCATTTCCACTTCTCGTCATTCTTATACCAACTTAAGATATGGATAAACTGGTAAGGTAGCGGCAAGACAGATGTGGCTCGCTCTCATTCTGTTCTGACATTCTTTGACTCTGGTACATCGCATTGTCTTACATTGGATAGTTTTTCGGCCTCGCATTTTATTCATGTATGGACGCATCACGGAGAATCGGTACATAAAGTAGAGAGTCATCACTTATATAATCAGATAAACTGTATCTTTACATGAGGAGCGTCGGTATGAAACAGTGTTCCAGATTCAGGACTTCTGGCAGACAAAGTTATAGTATTTTCTATTTTTATTATTCCAGTAACAATCATGATTTCTTCTACCAAGTTCATAGAGCTCGGGTATTCTCAGAACTGATCGGCAGTCAGATTATTATTCATAAGATAGCATTCTGGACTCATTTCGGTTATTTTGAATTCTTGATCGTGTTTCAGAGCCACCAACTCCTAGCAGTCTTTATAGATTTGATGGACCACGGGCTCCGCTAGCCTCGCCAAGTGAGGGTCGTGTTCTAATCACACCTAAACCTAATCAAGTGTGAGCTTCGCTACACCCTAGTGCTTAGCATTTAGTGTTGTGTTACACGCTGGCTCCGCCGCGTGAGCTCCGCCAAGTGCCAGCCTCGCAAAGCGTTAGCTCCGCCGCATCCTAATGTTTAACGCCTGAGCTGTGTTACGCAATGCCTCACCTAAGCCTGGCTTCGCCCGTGGCTAGTCCCTTCAGTGCTTAGCACTCTAGCCGTGCCTCGAATTTTTCCCGCCTATCGTGTTTTCATGGATCTTATGAACAAGGTTTTCTCGTATCTGAGCCATGGTCATAATCCTTGTGAACGATCCATTCGGCCAACCTCACAGGGCTCGGATATTTTCTACATATTTCATCTACAGTCTAGCTATCATTCAGAATCATTCAGAAGACAGTATTTTGACTTGCTACAGTTATTATATGTTCTTGGTTACGCTCTATCAGAGTTAGTAACGCCCAGTATTCAAAAATCCTTAATTATCAGTCTTCTGCATTTATGCTCAGTATTATCTGGGTTTTCTTTATCTTTGCTATTCTTGTCTATTCTCGAAGAACTGGTATGCAGCACATCGATAATTCTACTATAGACTCTTCGTCAAGGACAGCTTCATGCCATGCAGGATTTTATATTATATTATAGATTTTAGCACTATGAATTTCTAGGAATTTCATCAGTTTTGCTTCGCAATCTGAAAGAAGTGTTATTGATTATTTTAACAAATCAACGCACTTTACATTATTCAGAATGGGTTAATCTTCTAAAGTTCTGGCAGTATTATTTTATCAGCAGCATCAGGTCAGTATTATTATGGCACCGTCAGAGAATATATATATATATATATATATACAGCAGGAAGAACAGAAATGTCAAAGTCCCGAGTTTACCGTTCAGTCGATTTGTGAGAACTGCCCTCAGTTATTCTTTCTTGATTGATATAATCCTCATTCCTGTCCTTTCTGTGTTCATCTTCCCTTTGTCAAATTTTGAGGACGAAATTTTTGTTAAGTGGGTAGATTGTAGCACCCCGTTCCCAGGATACGCACCCAGATACGTCTCGATTTTTTCGACCGTATTGTTTCAATTTTCTTTCAGTATTTGTTTTTTATTTATGATTATTTATATTATTTGGTATCGGATCTGGATTCTCAGACCCAGAGTTGTCGTGGTCTGGACCGGGAACCTGATCCATCGTACTACCTGATTTGACCTTTCTGGTACTCTGATTTGACTGATTTCAGTTTCAAACATTGTTTTTCAATATTTTAAATTTTTATGATTTTTTTAAAATTTTCAAAATTATTCTGCAAAATCTTCAAAATCGGAGTCGATTAATATCGCTGACTGATTCTCAGATTTTTAGTTTTCAAACAGAGTTCAATTTTTAGGAACGGCTTTCACATTACTTCTTAAAATTTTATTTTCTATCTAAATTCATTTTTTGAGATTTTTCTGAATTTATCGAAATTCGACCGGTTTTGGTGTCTTGTATCGCCAGAAATTCCAGAATTTTTAATTTGAAAACCAGATTGAATTTCTCGAATCCGATTTCACCAGGCATCTTAAAATAATATTTTCTATTTTTAAGAATTTTTTGAAATGTTTCTAAAACAGTTGATTTTTACCCGATTTAAATAATAATATTATTTTTCTTTCTTTTCTTTTCTTTCTTTTCCCTTCTCCACTCCACTACTTAA
The DNA here is from genome assembly GCA_038442645.1 of Agave tequilana. Lineage (NCBI taxonomy): Eukaryota > Viridiplantae > Streptophyta > Magnoliopsida > Asparagales > Asparagaceae > Agave > Agave tequilana. Next base: position 40,429 of record JAVJIF010004560.1, read on the forward strand.
TACTCCCATATTATTCTATTAATTTAATTATTTTATATGTTTATTTATTAATTTTTCCATATTTCTTTTCCTTTTCCTTTCTTTCCTTTTCTTTCTTTTTCTTCTTTTCTTTTTCTTTTCTTTCTCCCTTACCTGCTCCCGTCCTCCCCCATACCCTGCCGAAGACCACAACCAGCAGCAGCACCCCCCACCCACTCCACCATACTCCTCTCCTCTCCCTCTCCTTCTCTTTTCTTTTCTTTCATTCTTTCTTCTCAATTTCTCCAACTCTCGCCTTCATCTCACCCACCAGCACCCTCTCTTCTCCTTGACCGCCACTGCACTCCCCTAGCCAGCGCCGCCTCTCCCCCAAGTTCCCCTCTCCTCTTCTCCACCTCCATCCTCTTCAATTTACATCTCCCTTCTCCAATTTCATTATAACCCATCACCACCGTCTCCTTTTCTCCAAAATTCACCTTCAATTCCACCACTCCCACCACCCAAACACCATCTCCTCCTGCGCCAACTCCCAACACCACCACATCTTCATCACCTTCAACCACCACCACCTTCACCATCAACAACACCAACACCAGCACCAACATCACCAATACTCCACCCCTTCCTCCCCCGGGGCTCCGGCCGCGCGTCGGCCCCCTCCAGCGCGCCGGCGGCGGCCAGAACCCGGCCACCCTCACCCTTTTTCTCTCCTTTCTTCACTTCTTTCCTTTCTTTCTTCCTTTCTTTTCTTCTTTTCCTTTTCCTTTCTTTCCTCTTTTACCCTTTCTTTTAATTCCCAGTTTACCCCCTCCTTATCCAGCACACACTCCCTCTCTCTCACTTTCCTACAACTCTCTCTCCCCCTCTCCCGTGCGCGCGTGCACGTGTTCACGGATTTCCCGGATTCTAGCTCGGTGTCGCGTTCCGGTTCCAGGTGAGTGCTTTCTCATGTCGTTCCTTATGTTGCGAGTTTCATTCTAGGAATTGTTACTTGCTTTGCTAGTGCCTTGACTCGTTATTGTGATTGGTTTCATAATGCTTGATACAAGTTATGCGAGTATAAATTCTCAGTTAATTGCGAGTACCTCACTTTATGTCGGGTGAGTACCTTTTTGGGATGTTGATATTATAATTTATTGAACTGATATTATACTTGTACTGATGTGCCTACATACGCTCCCGCTTCGTTTGTCTTCGCTTAGCTAATTAATAAATTAATTTATTATTAGTTTACATATGGTTGTGAAGAGTGTGAAACGTTTAACTATATTGTCCTCCTGCATCATGTTACATGACCGGATGATTGCCTGATATGATATTGTGGCTATGTATTCAACTTACCTGACACCGACATATTAGGTACCTGACACTGATACTTAACACCTGATATCGGACACCTGACAACTGACATATGCTATCACTTGGTAGTGGTACACTTGACCTAATGTTGTGACACCTAACTAGACCCTTGACACCTTACACCAACATGTTATCACCTGACACATGATTATCATTTTATGGGGACTTTACACTTGTTATCCTGTCATATACCTGAATCCCTGTACTCCTGTATTTAACATGTTCCTCCTGTTATAACAATCTCATTAATTCCCGTAAACTGATCATTATGGACACAATTGTAATAATTAGACAACTTACACCTAGATGAGGGAAACTGATGAGTACCGATATAGTCTCAATGTTTATGATGGTCTTAAAGTGTCGCGCGGCCACATACTTGGGATTCTATCTGGACTCTGGAGGCCACCAGGTGTTTCCGTGGGGTGTACTGGCACCCCTACTCCTCTATCTGTCGGGTGTGCCATAAGCCCCTGGCCTATTCTTGTGGGAGCGGTGACATCTTATTCCTATTTGGGCGTACAATAAGTCCCGGTACCTAGCGATACGTTCCGGCTCAGTACCGGATACTCCTTGGTCGTTGTCCGAGTATGAACGGGACCCATTCTAAGCATGGTTCGTCGATCTCTATCAGTTTCCAATAACTTCTCTCCGGTTTATATGCTGAGGTAAGTGGAATGGGACGCATACCGATGCATACAAATCAGACGTGTCTTAATAACATAATAATATGTTGCTGATATCTGACTAGTGACATACTTGATCCATACTTGTAAGACCTGTGACAATATATTATCTTGCTCACAACTTACACATAATATCTATGCTACTTTGTTGAATCACTTGATTGCTTATTTTCAGGTTTCCATACCATTTCCTTATTCTGTTATTGTGAGGAAACTCAGGTTATATAAACTCAGATTACAGTAACGTGAAGTGTAGGGTATATATGTGAGGGTTTCCTTATTTGAATTATTCCTTCGACGTACTAATCTCACGGATTGGTAATTTAAGCTTGTATAACTGATTTTCCCATATTTATTTTACTCATAGTCTCACTTCATGTTCATGTGTGTTTATATCCACGATACTTTTTTCATGTACACGTGTACCTGATATGCACGCCGCTTGGCCTCATCTCTTGTACTCGTTGTGTTGCATCTGACAACCCTGAACTTATGTCCAGATTTTGAAGCGTGGAGCGTAGCTGATCCTTCCCTGGCGATCAGAGTGGCGCAGCGGAAGCTTGGATTGTTACCGTAGCTCTTTCCTCCCAGCTCCTGATTGGCTCTCGAGACTCTTGCTACTCGTGAGCACCTCTCAGGTTTTGATTATGTATATCTCTTTGTAAATCGTACTTTTGTATTCTTTAGTGATGTAATATTCTTGTAATATTGTATCATTCTCTGTGATAACTATGTACTTGTACTTTTCTGTTGGAATGTATATTACTACTGTGCTTTCACACTTTGATTCTTGTATGTATTGATGCTTAGCGTTTATATGTAAGGGTATTTCTGCTATGTGTATATACGTCGCAGTAACGTCTTCGTACCCGTGGGATCGGGGCGTTACATTATACATAAGAGAATCCAGATTTTTGAACTAACACATAGGCTTCTTCTAACTGGGTGACTCATCTAGTGAATAGTTCGGCTCATAAGTCTTCTCTAAGTCTGGCTCTAAATTTAGAAAGAACTTGAGTTTGTCCTTCTTTATTGATGGTACTGCATCTGATGAGAAACTCATTGAATTTTGCAACGTACTCCTTTGCTGATTTGTTGCCTTGAATATATTGATTTCACTTCTCCATAAGACGGTCACTAAATGATGGTGGCACATGGTTTCTAGATCTTCTTTCATTCTATCTCATGTGTCAATCGGTTAATGACCTCAAGACTATACATCTGTTCTCGAAGTTGGTTCAGTATTAACTAGCTTGACCGGTCAATTTCATTGGAGTAAACTTAACTTTTCTAGGCTCAGTGAAATTATACCATGTGTAGTGTCCAATTTATTAGAAGTTGTGGATCGTGATATCCATCAAAGTTTGGGACATCGATCTTAATGCTTTTCAGAAATTGATCATCAGGATTGGGTGAGTTATCAGTGTTATCACGACGGTTATTTCACGTTGGGTTTGAATCTTCTCCAATAGTCGAGGACTTATAGTCCTATATGATTTGTCTACTTTCTCATTAGTTTGGTGCAAGACTAGAGTTATGTCGTTGAACTTAGCCTGTAAGTCGGCTAGGACCGTAGAACGTTGTTGGGAATCCATTGAGGTTGGGTTGGGTTAGGTTCACTAAATTCGTCTAGTAAATATGTTGTACTACTACGAGTTGGTATACAATGCATGAGTCCTAATATATTGTGAAATTGATCACATAAAAAAATATTGTGAAATTGCCTTATTTTCAAGAAGAGATGATGGTGAAAGAAGATCCAATCAAGTTGGAGAAGAAAAAGAACTCGAAAAGAAGCTAATAAAAAACACCCAAAATTGTATTTATTTGTTTCCTTTTCGTGCACGTTCAAGTTTCCTTTATAGTGACTTCAAATAGAACTCAAATTTTATTTCATGAAGAATTTGTTTCTAAAAATTGAAGAGTCTAGAATTGTTCTAGATCAAGAAAATCAACTCTAGAATACAGCAGTAGAACTACTGGTAGTATTAAGATCGGGCGGGGGTTATCAGTGTTATCACAACGGTTATTTCGCAGTGAGGTTGAATTTTCACCAATAGTTGAGGACTCACGGTCCGCTAAGACTTTGCCTACTTTCTCGTTAGTTTGGTGCAAAGCTAGAGTTATGTCGTTGAGCTTAGCATGTAAGTTGGCTAGGACCGTAGAAAGTTGTTGGGAATCCATTGAGTTGGTGGTTCATTAGAGTCGTCTAGTAAATATGTTGTACCACTACGAGTTGTCATGCAATGCATGAGTCCTAATATGTTGTGAAATTGATCACAACAATTTACCCTATCTCCTAATATTACTAGAGCAACTGTTGTGAAATTGATTACACAGATTAAAATCTATACAGGTGTCATGTAGGTCAAGTTAAAAAGAGAAAAAATGCTACGCCTTTTGTTGTTATGGTCAAGGCAGCACCTAGTGGATAGCTTATATATATATATATATTATATATATATATATATATATATATATATAGAGAGAGAGAGAGAGAGAGAGATAGACTTGTGTCCTTCCAAAATGATTTGAGATCGAACCCTTCCCACTCAAATACCAACATCCGACATTTGAATACAAGATCTACTCCGTTGAAGTTGATCTATATTATTTCAAGTATCTATAAATCAAGAATTAAATGTTTTGAATACTTTTTGCCCATCCATCAAGCGGCGCAAAATGGACGGCTGAAAGTAGTGAGTTGGTTAGTTTAACGGTGTAAAACATTTGAAACCTAACAAAAAATGGTTTGTAGGGGTCAAAACACTTAATTCTTGATTTATAGATACTTGAAATAATATAGATCAACTTCAACGGAGTGGATCTTGTATTCGAATGCCGGCGGGTTGAATTTGAGTGGGAAGGATTCGGGCTCAAATCCTTATGGAAGGACACAAGTCTCTCTCTCTCTCTCTCTCTCTCTCTCTCTCTCTCTCTCTACACACACATCTCTCTACACACACACACACACACACACACACACACACACACACACACATATATATATATATATTATTTATTCGGTGACTTGCAGATAATTAATAAAGAAGAGAATAATATCCCTCTTGTTTCTCTTTCCATCTTTCCCTTTCTACTTCCCTTCCTTTTTCTTTCTTTTTCTTCCTTTTATCCTGTGGTTTCTTATATGTCTCCAAATTTTACTATTTCAGTTTTGTCAATCTAAGCCTGAGAAGTGACAGAATTGTGGCCACGTGTCATGAACGGCACTTGAGAGTACTCTCCCACATCATAGTTAAATAACAGCGGAATTGAGAAATCAGGAATGCATTTTTATGTGTGTATATGCTTTTAGGTTAGAAACCTCTTCTATTTTCCAATGAACTTAGTTGTATATAATGACTTCCAACACCAGTTAAATGATTGGAATGATTAAACTCTCTAACTTCCACGGATACAACTATTTTCTGCATGGTTTTGGTTACAATTGAATAATTACCACAACCATTTTGTTCTGTATTAAAAAATTAACATCATTCCTTTGGCAGTAGTTTATAATAAGGACAGCCTCAAGTGTCACAACAAGCTTTCTTAAATCCCTTCACCAGTTTTATTCACATCAACTCCAGTCTTCTTCTTCCCTGCTATACAATGTAAATCCAGGCACCACTTGGCATGCTGGCAGCCTAATCATGCGGCTCCACCTTTAGCAATCAGTCAAGATCAGCTCATCAAGGACTTAGGCGGCCATCAAGGCACTAGCAACTGCTAGGCATGGAAGGAGAGGAACATAACGCATCAATGGCAGGCTTATGTAGGTTAAAAGTGACTTTAAAGAGCCTACTTTAATTGTTTATTATTATGCCAAACACGTGAAAAAATAGATAGTACCCTAACAGGCCTAACCCTCGTACAATCTGTCCAGAATCAGCCATTTTGGTGTGCCTCCTAGAGATCTCCTAACATACTAATTTCCCATTGCATCATTCCAGCATTCTACTAAATATCTGATGACAATAGCCTGATCTCTACCAAAGACATGTTATTAAATCATACAATATTTCAGGCCTTATTGGCATTTTTTTGAATATTTTTCTTTGGATTGTCTGACATGTACAGTCAAACGGCATAAAAAGAGCTTATGTGCCTTCCTCACTGAAAACTTCATTATTACTTAACCATGCAGTTTTGACATTTTACCACATTTCTGAGTACAGCACTCTCATGTCTGCGAAGACATCTCATTATTAACTATCCAATATTTCAGGTCTTGCTGCATTTAAAAGTTTTCCTTAGATTATTGATGGCATGCAGCAATCTAACAGCATAACAGCACTTTTGCCCACCTCATCCTACTAGATTAGTTCTTAACCATACACTTTTGACATTTTATCACATTTCTGAGCACAGTATTCTCATCTCTGCTAACCCATCTCATGAACCATAAAAAATATCAGGCCTTATTGACATTTTTTAAATGTCCCTTCTTTCTCTACCAAAGCACCATGTCCCATCTTCTGAAAGAAGATGTAAAATAATTGATACACAATGAAGTGGCTACTTAGACTTTTAGCCTCCGACCTAATCCTTTAAAAAATTGACATGTTCCCTTTATGGATCTTGTTTTTTATTGCAGAGCATCGCGTCAAATTTGAAGAAGGATGGAACCTTGAATACTTAGTTTTAGATTTTTCAGATTTTTTTTTTTAAATTCAAGTTCAGATTTTAGATTGTTAAGAGTAGTTTGAGGGGGTAAATAAACTCCTAGGTGTGAAGACTATTGACCAACCTTTGATTTAGTTAGATCTTGCAATCACCAATAATATAGGATACTGATGATTACTTTGAATTCTAATTAGATGGCTAGATTAGGGATAGGTCTCCAATCTCAGTAAATGTGGTCAAAGTTTGACCTAGAGAAAAATTGGATAGCACCCACATAGGTGCAGACCTCATTGAAGAGCATAACACTTGTTTGATGTGACAGCACCCACATAGGTTTACGTGGCTGCAATCTGGATTTCCGACACTGCTTAAGTTGGCTTGGACATGTGGAAATGGAGATTGATTAGAATGCTAGTTAAGATTGATAGGATCATAGTCATGTGCAGTTATGGCCATGGTTAGACCATATTGAACATGGACTCAGGCAGTAGAAAGAAAGACATGGTGATTGTAATTTCATTAGAAGAGACTTTAGCTAGTACCATAAAAAGCAATAGGCACGGGCTGGCAAGGGGTCAACACCTAGCATCAAAAGTTTGGTCTGAAGGCTTTGTTCTCTTTACTTCTGCTTCTCATACTATACTAGTAATAATAGTTATGCTTCTATTGAAATGATAGATATTTGACATTTACAAAATCGACACAAATATTAAACCATAAGCAGATGAGATACGTCTTAGATATACAACTCAACCAAACGTTACTTAAAACATAGACAAGTTCAAGATTGTAGCTTTATATCTTAGTTACAATAAACTAAAAATGGAATAAGCATAAGACATAGAATGTTACTCATGCAAAATAAAAGATCCTCAACTTTCGCAGGTAAACAAGTTAAGGTTAGCTGTGCTAACTGCTAAGTGTCCAAACAGCTAAATAACTTTAGGTAGAATATGTAAAGAATTTTACCTTCTCAATATTGTCCATCATTATTCCTTTAACCTCCGTAATTTGAGCCCTCAGTTTGGATAGCTTTCCCATTTCTTCAGGATGACTTATGCAATATTGCATATGCTCCTTCAATACTGGGCTGTTTTAGCAAAAAAAAGGAAGTGTTAACAGCATCCAAAAGTCTTTGGAACGAGATGCTAGGATCTTGGAGGCAGTAACAAATACATACCCAAATTCACGATCAAGCTGATATGCAATACTGAACCTATCTTCAAATAAATCATCATCATCTTCATCAGCTAGCGGATGAGGATCCTCGGCATTAATGCTTGCTCCATAGCGTTTCATAAAGTCATCTCTTACTCTCTCAAGAAACACAAATGGTACACTCCTCCCAACTGCTTCAACAGCAACAACAAGGAAAACTACAAAAAAAAGATTTGTCAATTTATGAAGAGAGCATAACTAAACCCACGAATCAAAAAAAACAATGAAAAGCATACCAAAGCCTTTATCGAGCAGGAAGTTAAATGTATGTCCATCACAAGAATATGTGAACTTGTTACTGTTTGGAGGAAGCCTCTGTAAACACTGGACTGCAATTGTACTGAAATTTCCAGAAAAGGAAGTGTGCTCTGCAAGAACAACAGTGCCCTTTGCAACAAAACTATATATTAAAGGTCGCTCACTCATGGCGAATCAAGTTCTCCAATCACCAGTTACACCAAATATATATATTCACAGCAAACTCTTCCCAACTGTAAAAAGAATAAGAACCTATTAACTGTTTGAGAACAATCTCTAACACTTCAAAACAATCCATTTAAAAAGTTTTAGTTGTGGGACTATTAATTCTTGAATTGGCTCGTCAAAACTAAAATAATGACAAAGAACCCTATTATATTACCCCATAATTATAGTTCTGGACTGACTTGAGTCCCCAAAATAGCTGTTCAGAGTCATCCATTTAAATGGCATGCTCTTTGAAGTTTTGCATCATAGATAATAAAGGCCTCAACTTTGACATGTGCTGAAGTTTATAACACCAAGACACAATCTAGCAACTCTCAGTTCTCAAATTACGAGACTTCATCAACAATTTATGGATATCAAATATATGGAAGCTCTTGAACAGTGTTCAACTCAAGAATCACAAATTTGCACACGGATTCTATTCAATAAACAAGGATCGAATTCCCAAATCAAAAATACTTCAAAACAACATTCAGTGAATTTAAACTACAAACAACACAATTCCAGAAAATTCTGAGCCTAGGTGGATGTAGCACGGATCAAAACCCTAGATCTCGCAGAAACAGTTCGAACGAATCGGAGAAAAAAATTAAACTCGAATTGAATTGAAAAAATTGTACATCAAATTGTATAGAAGCGATTAAGCTCGTAAATGGTAGATCATCGAATCTAAAAGCTATTAAGCGTTAAGGATTTGTAAATAGAATAGAAAATTCCAATAGATCGAACCTCAAAAACCCTAATTCGCTAGCTTCGACTCGAAGGTCTCGTATCTCCCTCTCGCTTGTTCCCTCTCTGGGCTCTGAGTCGGTTGGGGAAGATGCGCTTGTAAGAGGCGTGCTTGAGTAACCGGACCACGACAGGCCCTTTAATTACAGTTCTGCCACTTATATTATTTATTTATTCGTGCACGTCGCGCCTGCTTGGGGGTTAAGTGAGAGAGTTTTCTCAACTATGATGGGTATTTTGGGAAGTGAAGGAAATTTTGTTATGTTCTCGGACTGGTTGGTACTTGGCCGCGGTCAGTGGGAAATATCGCTGGAAACTGCGGTTTTGATCTATTTTTGCTGCGAACCGTTAAAGAAACTTCCCACTGCCGTAGATTGGACTAGAATCTATATTACTATTAGATTATTGCTTGCGGTGAAACCGAGCGGCGAAGAGAAAAGAGAGGGGAGAGGAAGGAGTGGGAAGATGCATAGGCGGAACCAGGAAAAAAATTTAGGGCGGGCTACAACTTGTGCTTATGAATTATATGAATTTGTCAAAAGAGTAAAACAATATTCTCCACTAAATCAGGAGTAGAAGTAGAAATAAATTTGTCAAAAGAAAACTAAAATAAAAAGAAATTTAAGACAATATATGAGGGGGGGAAAAATTGAAGGCAATATATGAAAAACTGGGCCGGGCTGTAGCCCGGCCAGCCAACCTATGGGTCCGCCACTGGGAAGATAGGAGAGGAAGGGAGGGAGAGAAGGGAGAGGGAGAGAGAAGTAAGGAAGGGGAGGCGAAGAGGGGGGAGGAAAGGGCCTCTCAGTTCTTGCTCTTTTTTTGGAAGACAGACGGACAAACAAAGTGTAAGAGAAGTCACGGCAGAAACCTTAATTCGCTCGGTTTGATTATTAATTTTTTAATATAAGTCGTAGTCGGACTTGAATCTGGACTCCCCATAACGCACTATATCACTCCTTAACCAGAGAGTCACACCTCACTGTCAAAATATATCTTATTATGCTAGAAAAGTGCATGTGGCAGGGGGCCACGTGATTTTTTTAAATTATACTTGTAATTTATGAAATATATTTTAAAATTTATTCTAATAATTTCTGTTCAACAAAATAATATTGATATTGTAGTGATCAAATTTTGACTCCATCAGGATGACGATACGTGTCCAGTGACAGAAATACGGAGAAACTCATTATACTAGAAAAGTGCATGTGGCAGGGGCGCGTGAATTTTTTTTTTTAATTATGCTCGTAATTTATTCTAATAATTTATGTTCAACAAAATAATATTCATATTATAATGGTCAAAATTTGACCCCTGTCAGGATCATGACACGTGTCCAGTGGCAGGAATACGGGAAAGTTCTCAGGATCCCCATTTTGGAATCTCAACTAGGCCTAAAATCTGACCGCAGCACTCAACCACAGCTCTGAAACCATACTGTCTTCCGAAGACAACCCTCGCTCCAGAGCCCGAAGTCATAAAACCACCTAGAGTCGACTCGACTTTGAAACGAATGCCCCACCACGTGGCGACCTTGTTCATCATCATGGACAAATCGAGGTGAATTTCTTTGAGTCGCGGAATCTGTTACGCGACTTTATTATCTCCCTCGTCTAAAGCAACCTTACAACTCAGCAAGCAGTTGAAGATAGCAACAGATCACCCCTCCAGCACACATGGGTACGGTCTAGGCGGTTACAAGGATCAGCAGATTCAACCAAACAATTGAAGATCTGCATCTATTCATACTTGCTCCACTGTCAATATCAGGTACAAATACACCTCCTTCTCTAAGGGGGGGGTTGCTTCCCAAATTCTCAAAGCGCATATCACACCACGCTGACAGTTTTTCTCTGCCAGTCCATCACCAGCTTCTCTCTGCTGGTCCTCCCCTTATCGACTACTGAATCTCACGCCCGATGGTCTTAGGCCGGAATCACATCGGTGCTCCTAACCTGAAAGGTGTCTTCCTTCTCTGTGTGCTTTGACAGGTTCGATCAAGTGCATCTAGTTACTTGTGGTGGAGTTTTATCTGTTGGCCCAATGGCCTTCCACTCTAGTTTTGATGATGATCAACTCATGTAGTTATATTTACTAATATTCTTGTGTTTCTAAGTTTCAGATCATTAGCAGGATATTAGTGTTGGTGATTAGCTTCAACAAGGTGTTTGGAAGCTTATCATGGTGATTCCGGTGCCAAAGCTTAAAGATCATACCTTTGCACTCGGTGGATCGCGTTTGGGAGCAAGTCTACTTGAAGATGGAGATCATCAAGAGAAGACTTAGGTATCCTAGTTTAGTTTAGTGTGTTTTAGATCCATTTGTAAAGCTTAGTTTAGTTGATATGCTCAAGTACACAAACACACACGTTTTATGTTTTAATGTGTGATTTTATGAATAGTTGGATCAAAACAAGTTTTCATGATTTATATGTATAGTAGATGTTTTCTAGTTATACATACATGCTTACTTATAGACAAACTTATTTTGACATTCCTATTCATGTTTGGAAAAATCCAGTTTGATAAAAATACAAGTTTTATTTATGATAAAATTGGCAAGACACAAAATGAATTGATATGATTGATATATGTCTTGAAATTTTTATCACAAGTTTAGTTTTCAAGTAAAATGATAAAACATATTTTTGTGGATTTTTTAGAAGTATTAAAAGATTTTTTTTTTACAAATTTTCTATCTCAAAAATCTGCCCAGAAAAACTGTATTTCAGGCAGACCGGTCGACCGGGACAGTCGACCGGCTGCTGTGTCCGGATATGCACAGGCTGTGCATGTCCGTCGGTCGACCGGGTCACGGACCCAGTCGACCGATATAGAGAGTCTGCTCTCTGTATCTTTTCGGTCGACTGGGTCGGTCGACCGATAGAAGGAAACTGTGTTTCCTCCTTGTTGGTCGGTCGACTGGCAGTCGACCGAAGCCCCAACGGTCATATTTTCGACCGTTGCCGGTCGACCGGGCCGGTCGACCGGTGGCTGTCAGAATTGCCACATCAGCCTAACGGCTAGTTTTCTGGTTTGGCCTATATATACCCTATTCATTTGGGATTTTGGCTAAGGTTTTTAAGAGAAAAATTTCTGGTTTTCAGCAGAGTTTAAAAGAGTTTTAAAAAGAGTTTTTAGTGCTTTTAACTTCTCATCTTTATTGATTTGGGTTTTGGAAAAATCAAAGAAATTGGAATTTGGGATTTTTGTATTGGCATTCATTCTCTATCTTTTACAAGAAATTTCCCAAGTGTTTTTCTTTGTTGCTTGTTTTCCAAAACACCTAGTTTCCACACTTGAGCTATCTTCTATCCTAAACTATTAGGATCTTTGTTTTTGTGGAAAAGAAAGAAAAGAGAAAGAAAAGAGAGTTTGTGGTTTTGGAACCACTTGTTGTAAACACCCTTTTATTTGTGAATCCCTCTTCGGTAGAGGTGATCGGGTGATTGGTTTGTGAGCCTCTTAAGGAGAGGCATTTGTTGTGGTTGGCTACGGGCCGTATCCCTCTTCGGTAGAGGTGGATTGTGTGTTGTATTGCCTCGGTGGCATTGTAAGTTGAGAGAGGAGTTAGGGGCTCCTATAGTGGATTAGAAATCCTACACGGTGGTGTAGGCGGGGAAGTAGAGCTAGGGGCTCGAACCTCGAAACAAATTTGTGTGTTTGCGATTGATCCAATTACTCTCAACTCTACTCTCTTATATTTGTGCAAGCATCATTCATTCATTGCATCATATATTTTTGCGTGGGATTGAGCATATTCATACTTGCTTGCATTTGCACCTTGCATATTATTCATATTGTTATATATTGTATATGCTTGGATTGCTTGTGGGTGTGCAACACTTATACTCATCCAACAAGAGCTTCATATAGCAACCTCAACCCATTCAAGGGGAATCAAGAGGTGCTTGTCCAGAGCCTCGCAAGGGGAATTCGGCAACACTTGTTGGATTGTACTAAGTGTTCTTGTAAGATTGTTTTAGCTTCCGCATTTAGCACACTTAGTTTGCATTAAGTTCACTAGATTAGCACTTTCACCTATTCACCCCCCCTCTAGGTGTATTTCAATTGGTATCAGAGCTAGTGCTCCTGATATTAGGCTTAACATCCTAGGAGTGATCCATTTGCTTGCTAATCTACATTTGCATTTGTTCATTTGCACACATATAGTTTACCATGGACTTCATGACTCCACCTATGTATGATGCTTCCAACATTCTTGTTTGGAAGACTAGAATGTCCATTTACCTTCAAACCCTAGGTTTACATACTTTCCTTGCGGCTACCAAGAAATGCTATCTTGGTAACCTCATTCATATAGGGGCCAATGCACAAGCCCTAGAGGCCATTAGAAGCACTTTACCTAAAGACTATCTTTTATGTGTTTCTAATCTTGATTCCGCTTTTGCAGTATGGAACAAGTTGACAACAACCACCACCTCCAAGCTTCAAGTCCAAATCCAACAAGAAGAGGAATCTAGTGGAGAATCCGAATCACAACAATGCTACATGGTCCAAGGGAATGACTCCCTTGAGGTACAATCGGAAACTCAACTAGATAGTAATGATTGTGCTAGTTCTTCAAATGATTTTGTTGATCCCCATGCTTTAAATGAAGAACTATCTATTGTTTGTGAAAAACTAATAGAAAAATATAACTTGTTGAAAAAGAAGAGTCTAGGCATTAATAATGAAAATAAAAATTTGATTGCTAGACTTGATGTTGTTTTGCAAGAGAAGGATGAGATTGCTAATGAAAGGGACTCATTAAAATCTCAACTTAATCTTGCTTTAAATGAAAATAAAATTTTGAAAAATAAAAATGATTGTGAAGATGTTTTGAAGAAAAATGATTCTTTAACTTCAAACTTGATTTTGTTTTAAAAAGTAACCATTCTTTGAAAAATGAAATTGAATTTATTTCAAAAGAATTAGAATTTTGTTTAAAGAAAAATATTGTTTTGAAAAATAATATGGATGCACATGTTTGCCATGCTAGGGTAGTTTCACCTAGAACACCTATTGCATGCCACACCTCTTCTTCAATTAACAATGATATATCCATGCTTAAGAAGAAGGTAGATTGTTTGGGCTCCACTATGAGCCAATGTGCTATGAATCATACACGGTTGGAAACTTTGCTTCGAAAGAAACAAGTTCCATCCTTCATGCATGCACACCCTCCACGGCATACACATGCTCCTCACGGACACCATCCTAACACTATGTATGCTCATGTGTACACTTGTACACATTGTGGTCGAAAAGGCCATCTTGCTAAATTTTGCTATGATAGATTAAATACTCCAAATTTAGCAAAGAAATATGTTTGGGTTAGAGAAGGGACTAACCCCCATGGACTCAAAAGACAATGGGTACCAAAGACCACCCCTCCAATTTTTGATGTAGGTGAGGGCTCTCACATGACGTGAGAGTGTTGGCACCTTGGAGTGGATGTGTTCCATGCTTAAAGAATACTTTTTGGATGCATCACTTCCAAGGGAGAAGATTTGGTGGAAAGGACCACCATGTTTTGGAGACAAGGAAAGTTGCCTTCTAAGGCTTTGGTAACAATTCCTAACTCCTTATTATTGTTTACATGTTCATATCATTTGTTTTATAGCATGTCATTGTTTAATGTTCACTATGTTATATCATGTTCATTAGATTAGTGATATACATGCTTAGTTGTTTAGAGACACCCATGCTCAATATAGATTTATATTTGTGTGATCTCACTTTTGATCTAATATGTATATCCTAGATCTAATGCATATGCATATACATATTGATCATATGAACGTTTGTTTCATGTTTTAGTTGTATCATGTTGTTTTATATGTGTTTTGTGCTTCATGTGGTATATACATGTTTAAATGTAGATTTTATCAAAACTTGCATGTATACATGTACACTTAGTGAGAACAAATTGACTTATATATGTTTTGCCCTTCATGCTCATTTGTACCCACTATGTGCACAAGTATAGGCTAGTTTTGATGATTCCTTTATTTATACTTGTCATACCTATTTTTATGATTCTACTTCATGTATATGTATTTTAAATTCAAACCTAATAAATATACATGTATACCCATGAGTCTTTTGCCTTCAATGCAAATATTTTTAATAGACTCGTTTATGGTTGGGATATGTATGCATATTGTTAGATTTAGATGGATCATACATATACCTAGAAGTTGGTTCACAAAATAAAAGAATTTTGATGAATTTATGTGTTTTGTTTTAACAAAATGATATTCGTGTTTGTCTTGTGCTTAATGATTTGATTACTTGTTTAAGTATTAGTCTTCATTAAGACTAGTTATATACCTATACATATAGTGGGACACAAATAAATCTATATATGATTGGGTTGAATGCTTATTTGTTCCCATTAGTTGTATGAGTATAGTCTAGTTTTGATGATTCATATATTTTAGACTTGTATTCATATTTTTTAATTTATATGAGTTTTAATTTCGTGTATATGTTTATTTTGCCAAAACATTAAGATATACATGTATAATCCTTGAGTCTTTTGCCCTTCATGCAAATCCTTATATATGGACTCAATTGTGTTTAGGATATGTATGTATACTTATTGTGTTGACAATTTATACATATACCTTGAAATGAAATTAGTTAATGAAAATTGGTTTTTCATGTTTTCATATTTAAGTTTTACTTCATGTATATGTCCATCTAGTTCAAACTAATCCTATACATATACATTCCTTTTTGAGCCACGTGCCTTCATGCATATACTTTGTGGACTCGTTTGTATTTTGGATATGTATGTATACCTTAGTTTATACTAGACATACATATGCCTTGAAGATTAAGTAGTTCTATGATCTTTTGTTTTAGATAAGTATTATTGTTTAAAGGAATTAAAAGAGCTTAATGAAATATTTTTCATAATTGATTTTTACATGTTAGTTATACACTCGTAATTACTACCTTACTCATGTTTTGTTTCTCATGAGTTGTGCTTTATTGATTAGAGTGAATGATTATTATGTGATTTTCATTTCTATGAAAAATAATCTTGTTTTATTCCTTGCTTGAAGGATTTCATACTAGTTTACAAGACTTTCCATTTTTAACTAGTTCGAATTCTTCTTTGTAATATGAGATATACCATGCTTGTTATTTCAATTGGTATCATTGAACTCTTTCAATTGGTATCAATTTTGATCTTCTTGCATACTCATATAAGTTTTGTATATGTATGCTTACTCTTTCAAGAATATCAATGTCAATTGGTATCTAATTTTCATACATATATTTTTGTTTATGCTAGTGCTTGAGTTTCAATTGTGTTTAAATTGATTACTTTAAATTGGTATCAAGACTATGCATTATTTTAGTTGGTATTTCATAAAGGGGGAGAAAATTTGATGTTGTCTTTTCAATTGGGATTTGACTCTCACTCCCTTGCTTTATGTTAAAATTGAAACTATATTTTCACATTATTGATCTCAAAAGTTTTCAAATTGGTATCAGGTGTTTAAAAGAACATATTTCTCTTAATGATGTCAAGATGTTTATGTTGAGTATTTTTAAGTGGTATTTCAAAATTTTATTTTTTATGAAAGTTTCAATAGTTTTGACTTACATTGCCTATATGTGTATAGATTCATGTTGAGTGTATCCTATATTGAGGAGCTTGACAACTCTTCTTTATGAGATACACGTGTGTAAGGAGAGCTTCACATCTCTTTTATGCATTACGTATTTTGTGTTATGTGAATTAGGGCGTGTCTTCCTTTCTTCATGTAATTCATATATGTAGGGAAGCTAACTTAACGTCTTCCTCTTCATGAATGTCTATCTCACATACGATTTATTGATCCATGTTGAATTTCTATTGGTATCTAGATGCACTTCATTGACATATTTTTAATTGATATCAATGTTTTGATGTTTAACCCTTTATTGGTTCTTGATTTAGAACAAAAAGGGGGAGAATAATTTGTTTTTATAATTTTACCCCTTTATTGATGATTGACAAAAAGGGGAGAAGAATTTGGCTTTTGGCTTTTATATGCATGTATTTGTTTTAATAAGTTTTATTAAGAATGTGTTGTTTATGTTATTGGTATCTAGAGCTTAGAGTTTGTCTTAATGTTATTGGTATCTAGAGCTTAGAGTTTGTCTTACTTCATTGGTATCTAGAGCTATAACATGTTTATATTGTTTAATATTTTTTTATTTTATTTATGCATGAGTTAAGGGGGAGCTTCTTTGAAGCTTAACTTTAATCCATGCATATATAACTCCATGAGTTTTGTCATCATCAAAAAGGGGGAGATTGTTGGCCCAATGGCCTTCCACTCTAGTTTTGATGATGATCAACTCATGTAGTTATATTTACTAATATTCTTGTGTTTCTAAGTTTCAGATCATTAGCAGGATATTAGTGTTGGTGATTAGCTTCAACAAGGTGTTTGGAAGCTTATCATGGTGATTCCGGTGCCAAAGCTTAAAGATCATACCTTTGCACTCGGTGGATCGCGTTTGGGAGCAAGTCTACTTGAAGATGGAGATCATCAAGAGAAGACTTAGGTATCCTAGTTTAGTTTAGTGTGTTTTAGATCCATTTGTAAAGCTTAGTTTAGTTGATATGCTCAAGTACACAAACACACACGTTTTATGTTTTAATGTGTGATTTTATGAATAGTTGGATCAAAACAAGTTTTCATGATTTATATGTATAGTAGATGTTTTCTAGTTATACATACATGCTTAACTTATAGACAAACTTATTTTGACATTCCTATTCATGTTTTGGAAAAATCCAGTTTGATAAAAATACAAGTTTTATTTATGATAAAATTGGCAAGACACAAAAATGAATTGATATGATTGATATATGTCTTGAAATTTTTATCACAAGTTTAGTTTTCAAGTAAAATGATAAAACATATTTTTGTGGATTTTTTAGAAGTATTAAAAGATTTTTTTTTTACAAATTTTCTATCTCAAAAATCTGCCCAGAAAAACTGTATTTCAGGCAGACCGGTCGACCGGGACAGTCGACCGGCTGCTGTGTCCGGATATGCACAGGCTGTGCATGTCCGTCGGTCGACCGGGTCACGGACCCAGTCGACCGATATAGAGAGTCTGCTCTCTGTATCTTTTCGGTCGACTGGGTCGGTCGACCGATAGAAGGAAACTGTGTTTCCTCCTTGTTGGTCGGTCGACTGGCAGTCGACCGAAGCCCCAACGGTCATATTTTCGACCGTTGCCGGTCGACCGGGCCGGTCGACCGGTGGCTGTCAGAATTGCCACATCAGCCTAACGGCTAGTTTTCTGGTTTGGCCTATATATACCCTATTCATTTGGGATTTTGGCTAAGGTTTTTAAGAGAAAAATTTCTGGTTTTCAGCAGAGTTTAAAAGAGTTTTAAAAAGAGTTTTTAGTGCTTTTAACTTCTCATCTTTATTGATTTGGGTTTTGGAAAAATCAAAGAAATTGGAATTTGGGATTTTTGTATTGGCATTCATTCTCTATCTTTTACAAGAAATTTCCCAAGTGTTTTTCTTTGTTGCTTGTTTTCCAAAACACCTAGTTTCCACACTTGAGCTATCTTCTATCCTAAACTATTAGGATCTTTGTTTTTGTGGAAAAGAAAGAAAAGAGAAAGAAAAGAGAGTTTGTGGTTTTGGAACCACTTGTTGTAAACACCCTTTTATTTGTGAATCCCTCTTCGGTAGAGGTGATCGGGTGATTGGTTTGTGAGCCTCTTAAGGAGAGGCATTTGTTGTGGTTGGCTACGGGCCGTATCCCTCTTCGGTAGAGGTGGATTGTGTGTTGTATTGCCTCGGTGGCATTGTAAGTTGAGAGAGGAGTTAGGGGCTCCTATAGTGGATTAGAAATCCTACACGGTGGTGTAGGCGGGGAAGTAGAGCTAGGGGCTCGAACCTCGAAACAAATTTGTGTGTTTGCGATTGATCCAATTACTCTCAACTCTACTCTCTTATATTTGTGCAAGCATCATTCATTCATTGCATCATATATTTTTGCGTGGGATTGAGCATATTCATACTTGCTTGCATTTGCACCTTGCATATTATTCATATTGTTATATATTGTATATGCTTGGATTGCTTGTGGGTGTGCAACACTTATACTCATCCAACAAGAGCTTCATATAGCAACCTCAACCCATTCAAGGGGAATCAAGAGGTGCTTGTCCAGAGCCTCGCAAGGGGAATTCGGCAACACTTGTTGGATTGTACTAAGTGTTCTTGTAAGATTGTTTTAGCTTCCGCATTTAGCACACTTAGTTTGCATTAAGTTCACTAGATTAGCACTTTCACCTATTCACCCCCCCTCTAGGTGTATTTCATTATCCACCACAAGTAGGTGCTTTTATTTAGATATTGAGTCTGCATTCGAGATCTTCTCTCATCCAACCCAAACCCCTATCCTTCCTCAGAAAGCCTCTCTCCTAACGTCGATGGCCCCGAAGAAACAAACGATAGCCAACAACGATGTCATGTCCAAAGGCAGGACCAACACCACCGCTAAAGGCATGATCCCTCCATACCACAGCGATTGCGAGCGCATTGGAGAAGACATTGGTGTATGCGCCGGAAAAAGAAAGAGGGAATTGCTGTAAAGATTTCTTTGAATCAGATGAAAAGATTACAACAAGACTTTTCCTTCCAGTTACAAGGGAGGGAGGATGTTGAAGTTTGAATCCCCCCTTTGTTTAATGCTGGGTTCTTCGTGTGGCGGTGGAGAGTGAATCTTGTTCTCCGTTGACCAGATGACCGTCCTATACCGTCGGGGGTCTTCTCTTCGGTCGGTAGAAAGAGTAACTCAGCTCCGTCTACCAAAACTCTCAAAGAGGAGGTAGGTGAGAGCGGCTAGTACTCAGTAAGCTCGCTGAAGAGTCTCCTCCCTCTGTCTGTTGTTGAAGTCGTGCTTCCCTCTTGATGATCCTCTTGCCTGGATTCGATCGATCTTGATGATGCCTTGACCTTCTTAATTCTCGACCTTTCCAAAGCTCCGATCCCCTCTTCATAGCAAACAAGGCTATTTATAGGGGTCTCAGGGGGTGAAGGTGCCTCCTGAAAACGCTCCCGAATGAGGGGCCACTACCCGCTACATGCGCGGTGACTGGCCCCGCAATCAGGGCAGTTGCAACTGAGACGCGGGCGTTGAGCCAAACGCGCCTTGAAGTTTGAGACGCGGGCGTCGAGCCAAACGCGCCCTGAAGTTGAGACGCGGGCGTCGAGCCAACGCGCCTTAATGCTGAGACGCGGGCTTCGGGCCTTCACGTCTGGACGCTGAGGCGCGGGCGTCGGGCCGACGCGCCTTGATACTGAGACGCGGGCTTCGGGCCGACGCGTCTGGACGTTGAGACGCGGGTGTAGAGCCAACGCGTCTTAATGCTGAGACGCGGGCATCGATTCCTCGCGTCTAGAGCTTGAGACTCTGCTTCCTTAATGGCTTGTTTGTTAGTCATTTTTAGACAGCCTACAGAACCCCCTCCAAAGTTTCTGATATTCCGCAGTTGAATGGGACGGATTTCGGAATACTTTGGATCTTAGCCGTGTTCGCCTTTATGACTGGACTGTTGATGCTTCGGGCTTGATCTTATCTGGAATTGGTCTTCGTGAGTGTACTGTTGAACTCTTTGAAGCCGTCAGAGTTGATCGTGTTGAGTGTCTAGATACACAGTCTAGACCTCCCCGATTGCTTTTAGTCTGTCACGGGTGCGCTTTTGGCCGGGAGTGGTTGGTTGTCTGTTTGCGTCAGTGTACTGTTGAACTGACTTGCAGAAGCAGGAGACTGGACGCAGGTTCCCTTTTGAAAAAGTAGAGACTGCTTTAAAGACGCGACTTCCATGGGGTAGACGCGATGTTTGGCCCGTTTGAGAGGACGCGGACTTTGGAGAGACGCATCTCTTGAAATGCAGACACGATTTTCTGGGTGCATTTATGATGATGCTGACGGGGCATGTCCACCGAAGAGCCGCGTACTTTGGGGCGCGCACCTGTGCCATGTCATGATTACGCCGCCAGCTGGCCTGGGAAAACGGCGAGATTTCGCCTTTTGGCGCGCGAATTTCCCGGTTCATTAAATGAACTGCTCCACGTGTCAACTTCTGACTTGTGGCGGGGTCGCGACGCATGATCTTCCCTGTTCAAACAATGATTTGGCTCCACGCGTCAGGCAGCGATTCGCTGCAGCGTTTATTGGGCCAAACGCTGCGTATCTTCGCGAATCTCTGTGCCTATAAAAGGCAACAGTTAAGAGAGACGCATTTTCTTCTCCGAACGCATTTGCTGAGAAAAGAGAGCTTCCCTCCTCTTGTTTGTTCATCTGTCCATCTTCGAACTCGGATTTCTGAACATCGATGGCTCCCAAGACGAAACCGACTGCATCATTCTCAAGGGCGACCGTCGCCGAGGCTGAGAAGATGCTTTCTCTGCGCAGGAGGGTGTTTTCCGAGGTAAAAATGTACCTTCGCGTGGGTTCCGCCATTAAAACATGTTCATAGAACCCTAAGAACCTTTACAACAAGATCGTGTTTGATTCTCGGACGCTGTCCTTGAGATGATAACCGGGCGCGGGCCTGATGATCCGACGCTGGTGAACTCTGCATTCTGGATCCTTCACTTTAGGGGTGAGCAGAGTCGGTTATAACCGAAATAACCGACCAAAAACCGAAACCCGAATCCGAACCGAACCGAACCGCTCTAGTTCGGTTGGTTTTCGCGTTTTTGGGTTACAAACCCGAACCCGACCGAACCGAACCGAACTTCTCACCCTATGTATTACACTCAAATTCAATTTAGTGAATCATATAGTTCATAAAAAAACAGGTGGAACATTATCTCATTAGTTCTAACAATATCATATTTTATATTGAAAATGTGAAAGCCATGTTAAGTACACTATCATAATTGAGAATAATATTTATATTAAATATTTCTTTCTTTTCTAATCTTGTTAGTAAAAATTAATAATAATTATGCGACCTTTGATATAAGAGCCCAAATACAGTGTAAAAGTTTTAGAATATGAAATTTTCAATTCACATTAAGGTTAGGGTCTTTTTTCTTGTTTCTAATTTAGGTATTGGATATTTGAGATTAGGATATTTGAAGGATGATAATATAATGGTGATTAAAAAATGCAAGAATGATGAAAATATATGAGCCTAACCGAAAAAACCGAAAAACCGACCGAATTGAGTCGGTTCGGTTCGGTTCGGTTACTAAGTCTAATCGGTTCGATTCGGTTTTAAAAAATTAGCAAAAACCGAACTGAACCGACCGATGCTCACCCCTACTTCACTTAGAACATTTCTAATTGTGAAGGTCTCTGGACGCGATTTGCAGAACGCGGATTTGATCCATGCGTTCTGTGCCGCGTTTTGTGCCATCAGGCGCCGATTTGATGAATCTGGCGTCTGAGTCCAAGCACTTGAAATTTCACAAGTCTTGGTTTGCAGAACGCGGCTTTGCAGGTCTGGACGCGGATTCGAAAAATTCCTGCGTCCAGTATCTCTTCTGCGTTTTGATGCAAGTTCGCAGGTCTGGACGCGGATGATAACTCCTGCGTCCAGTGTCTCGGCTGCGTTTTGAATTATGAACACTTGGCGTCTTCCCTTATTTTTGGCAAAGTATCTGACCAAGTGTCTTTTTCTTTTGCAGTGCCGCATGTTTCAGGTTCACTTGCCAAGATGCACCACTTTGGACGCGTGGGTGGTGCTGACCACCGTCTGACTTTTGCACTGCGAGGACCATACCTGTGACTGCTGACAGGTCGCCAGTTCGCAGGGAAATGATTGCCCATGTTAATGAGAGGACTTCTCGGGTGCTCATGACCGATGCAGTCTTCACAACGGATACCCACATCAAGCTGGAGAAGCCTGCTTTCTTCTTTGGAGATCATGTCAGCGACGGTGGCAAACCAATGTATGACGGAATTACAGGTGGCTCCGTCAGATAGGGGAGAGGAGATACTTCCTTCCAGCCATGGAGAGGATGCTCCCATTGTCTTATCTCCAACATCTGTCCGTCCTTCGGAAGATGAAGTGGGACGTGTCCCGGGATATCTCTGAGATTACCCTTGGTAATTTCAAATCCCAGAACGTAACCCGTCATGATTGCCATGACCGGGCGGTCCTCGGCTTGTTTCCCGGGTCACGCAAGTCTGAGCTTCCAGTCGGAGAGATCCCGCAGCTTGCCACCACCTTCCTCAATTCGTTCATAGAAGCAGAGGATGATTATCCGGCCAAGTTCCGTTTGCCAGGATGGGTCCACTCCACGGAGAATTCTTGGTGGGGCAGGATGGTGGGTTTCGCCCTCTCCGATCTTGGAGATCTGCTTGAGCACGTGGGATTATACTCAGCAGTCAGGGCCGTACAATGGGGCATCCCAATGAGCTCTCACAACTTCTTCGGGATCTTGGAGCGCTACAACCCTCAGACGGGGACATTCTTTACCCCGGTTGGAGAAATGGGCCTTGCACTGCATGAGTTGCATGAGGTCTCGGGGCTGGTGATGGGGGAGTTCCCTTATGAAGAATATGTCCCGACTGCTAGGGAGCTTGACCTTATAAAGAAGGATTCCCCTGAGGTGTACGAGACCTATTGGGAAGTGATGTGCCACTTCCATATTTGTGGTCAGGTAACCGGTTGGAGGACGCATGGAGTTAGGCATCTATCCTGGGCCAATTACTTATTCAGCAATGTCAGCAAGAAGGATCATTCGATAACTCGACTGGCTCCCCTCTCTGAACAGGGAGTTGACGACATGGTCGCACAAGCTTCTGAGGGCTTTTACACCACTGGGTCGAACGAGGACGGCTTCGAACCTGATACGCTTTTCGAAAGCTATCATCATCGGGCCCGGGCTTCTATCTCTAGTCGAGCGCTGTTGGCAGGCTTCTTGATGCTGTGGTTGAAGCGTTGTGTGGTACCTACACGGCCACATGAAGTCATTATTGCCGACGTGGTGTACCCAGCAGTGCTCCTGGCCCATGGCCGTCCTATAGCCCTTCTTCCGGCCGTGGCGGCTGGCATTCAGAGCAGGTTGCGGGCGTTAGCCAAGAGACTATGCGAGGCTCCAAGGACTGTCGACTCTCAAGGCAAGCCGTATGTTGACTCAGAGGGAAACCCGACGGCAAGGCGCCCCAACCCCCGAATCGAGTTGCCTTACACGTATCTCATGGCCTGGTACGTGATGCATTGCCCTTCTTTGATGACAACGGCGCGTGGGAGTACGAGTCCTGTCCCTTTTGTGAGGCGGCTGGAAAACTCGGATTGGAGTGACACCTATATATATATATTCGGAGACGTCTCTCAAATGCCGCCAATTACCAGCTCAACCGCTGCTTCGCTGGGATTCCTGGTGCATCTTTTGGTGAGCAATTCACTGATTCTATAGGTCGGGATGACCTCACCCAACTGTCCGCGGGAGTCTTCCGTGGTTGATTAATATACGACCAGGATACGTGCTGTTTCGCCAAGGGACTTCCTGCACTATCGAACCGTATATGCCAAGTCGTTTTGCCCGACAGTTTGGCTATGCTCAGCTTTATGTCGGCAATCCGAATACACAACTTGCCTTCAATGGGAATTTGTGCGAAGGTGCTCGAGCCTGGTACTATAGCGTGGCGGGGGGACAGAGGCAACTTTCCGTTTGCCCGTCGAGGAGCCGAAGAACCTTACCAGCTTCACTTTCTGCACCTGGTATTCTCGGTAAACCAGTCACCGGATTTTGCCCCCGGGTATACGGGTATTGAGGGCATTAATGCCTATCTCAAAACACAGTCGGAGTCTGGCAAATGCTCGCACATGATCACCCAGTATTTAAAGGTCCAGAAAGAGCTGGAGAGAGCATCTCAGAGAGAAGCTGAGGGAGGCTCAAGAGAGGAGCTCCGAGTAACCCGGAGTAGAACCAAGCTAGGGCCACAGGAGGGGCCTCTACCGCCAAGGCTCAAGAATTGGTGAGTAAGCGCCGTCGGGGTCCCACTTCAACTGCTGGTCCTGTTTCGAAGAGGGCTCGGAGGGACTTAGCAACGGAAGTCTCTCCCTCAGAAGACATTTCTGCTGGAGTTGAGGACTGTCCTGAAGACCTCTTTGTCATGGTTGAGGAACCGCCAGAGGATAGAGATCTCCCCAGTTTAATCCGTGCTCCTAGGTCGCACAGAGGGACCTGTAAGATTGCGGAAGAGGGGGAATTGGTTGACAAACCCACTATAGCTGACGAGGAAGAACAGCTCGTGGGAGGGAATGTCCAGATTCCAGGGTTCTCAGCTCGGCCCGAGCCTTCTTCTGCTCGTGAAGGGAGAGACAAGGCACAGCGGTCAGGACCTCCTAGCGTCTTCATTTCCAGCGCTCGGATAATCGACCCTAGTCCTACCACTGGGGTGATTGGTGGCAAGGCCCCGGTCACCGAGGACCTTTGCGTTGAACTGTCGTCTTCCGCGTCTGATACGGAAAGCGACTTTAAAGATAAAGTCGACTACGGCCATGAACCCGCTTTTCCTGACCCGAGTAAGTTCTCACACATCTCGGAGGAGAAAATATACGGGGGCGAATCATCGACTGCGTTACCGCTGGCGATAATCCCTGCTGAAGGTACAACTTCCTCGCATGTCGAGGCGATGGAAACAGAGTTGACCCAGCCCAAGGGGATTGAGGCTTCGACCGCTGAGATAACCTCGGAGGGGGTAGCTGTTGAAGTTGGGGAGCCTTCCCCTTTGCCAGGAGGGAAACAACCATTGAGGCTGAGGAGGCTCTCACTCCGCCGGTGGAGAGGCTACTGCTGAAGCTGGGGAGACTCCCATTCTACAGGACTCGACGCCTCTGGACCTCGAACCTAGTAAGGTAGCTCTGACTGAGGGGGCTCAGGTGGGGAGTCCGACGATCGGCACCCTTCCAGAAGGCCACACAGCTCAATTCTCGGTGGAAGTTTCTGAAGAGGTTGTGCTTACAACTCCTTCATTGGTCGTGGAAGCTCCTGCAGAGGCAGCGCTCCAGGAAGCGCCAGTGGGTAGTCTTGCTCTTGCCACATCGACGGCCGGCACGGCTCTTGTGCGAGAAGACCCGCCCTATATCCCTTATCCCGTGACAGAAAAAGGGTCGGGAAGCTTCTTAGGTGGTGAAGACATGGGGGAGCTGGCACGTCAGATGGTGCAACAATTCTTCACCTCGATGGGATCATGTATTGATCTCATCTTCCGTGGACACAGCACCTTCCAGTTCGCCCAGAGGCTTCTTGAAAATATGGCCGTGAGCGTTGAATTGGCGGGAGGCCCTTCACTTGCCAGGGCATGCCTGCGGGTGGTAGAGCAACTTGGAGATAACCTGCGGGAGCTGGAATCTTTGGAAGATGCTGGCTCTTTTGATGAAGCCCAGGCCACCTTGACTAGGCTCCTAGCTAATCAGGAACGGGAGCGACAGGAGGCGGAGGCACAAATCGCTGCCGAGATCTGCGACCTTGAATATTCCAAGGCTGAATTTCAGAAATTAGCCGGAGATTCGAGGGAATCTGAGCTTAGTGTGCAGAGCACGGAGCAAGTCATCCTCAGAACTCGGGATATTATCGCCAAGGCGGAAGCTGTTCTTGCGCTAAATGAGGAGAAACTTGTTTCCCTCAAAAAGGAGCTTGAGGAGCAACGGGCTGCTACGGCGCGTGCTGAAGAGAGTCTATCTCTACAATCTTCCAGGGTGGAATCTCTGCGGATGCAGCTGGCTGCCAGAAGTTTCTTATCTGAGGCGGAGCTGCGAGACCGGGCTATCATGGAGGCTGAGAGGACGCGCCAGCATGAGATTCACCGCCTTAGGGAACAAATCCGTTCCTTGGCGAACCAGGACATTTAGCCTTCTTTTCTTTTTTCTTTTTGTAAAGAAAAGGGACACTCTATTTATTAAGAGTGTTTGTATCCACTTCTATCATTTTTTGATATAATAGAAGTTTTCTTTAGAGCTTTTGTCCCAATTTCTTTGTCCTGTTGTGGATGAGTCCAACTCTTGATCACTAGTCGTGATTACTGAACTTAGGTAGGACTAAGTTCTTTTAATGAGACGCGGTCTTGGCGAGACGCGGCATTAATCCCATAGAATGAGACGTGGCATCAATCTATGGGGACTTAGATTTCACCAAGTCTTTTTGACGAGACGCAGCGTCGATCACAGGGTGAGACGCGGTCGTCAGTCTACCGAACTTAGATTTTACTAAGTCCTTTTACTGAGACGCAGCGTCAATCATAAAGTGAGACGCGGTCATCATTTCATAAGAACTTAGATTCTACTAAGTCCTTTTGATGAGACGCGGCGTCAATCACAAATCGGAACGCAGCTCTGAATAACGTAAATCTGTCTTGCGCGGATCGGGCAGACGCAAGAGATGCAGCCTTGTCTGCTGAAGGGACGCGGCTTTCCCATCTGCGTTTAATGTGATCTGACTCAAGATTTTAGGAGATCTTTGCTCGTCAGGTCTTCACTGTCGATTGGGATTCCGAGTCATCCGTTGATTCCCAAGGCAGTTATCCACGCGTCAACTCCTCATTGGACTCAGGAGTTACTGCCCTTAAATGCAAAACCGACGCGGGCGGTTGAAAACCGGCGCTTGCGACGGTTTCCAAAGCGGCGTTCCACGCGTCAATCCTTTACTGGGCTTTGACAATCGTGCGTGACGGTTCCAATTAACGCCCCATTAATGGCAGTTATTAGGGCCTGCCTATAAATAGGGTGCGCTCCCCTTCTATAATCCAAGCTTGGATTATTTCTCTTTGGATTGCTCTGAGAAGTCCCACCTTCTTCAGAAAAGAGTTTCTTGATAGGGATTCCGTCTCCATGGATGAAGGTAATTCCGAGGATGAAGATGACCCAGAGCTCTCACGCTTCGGTTTGGTCTCTTCAAGAAGAACCCCCTCTCGGATCATCTTGGACGCCTGCGTTTGGGTGCAGAGAGGCCAACTCTGGCCAGAGGTCTCTGCTGGTATGTCCCCCGATGATGTGTATAGCCTGAACTTTGGCATAACCATCTGAATGAAGTCCCGGTGCATTCCTTCTCTGGAATTTGTGCCAGTGACTTGACTTCTCTGAACGCGGGCGCTTGACGCTGGCTTTGCCCATCGCGTTTCATTGCCTTGGCGTGTTTCAGACCTGAATCTTGCAACTCTTGTTCACTCAACAGAGAGATGGCCATTTTCGGCGTCCTGAAATTCTTTGCGTCTGGTGCATTAGGCGCGGGTACAAACTGAGGCCGCGTTTGAATCCTATGCGTGGCGCAGTTTGACTCGCGTCTGTTTGACTGTGCGGGTCATTCTCGCGTCTGAAGTCTTGAATGGCTGCCGCGTTCTGTTACTCAGTTTCCTTTATAAAAATGTACTGAGTTCCAGATTTTCTGACTCTTGCTTATTCTTTGCAGGTAGGCTTGCTCGTCCTTTTTCAGGTTTGCTGGGCCCCAGAAAGAATATACCGGCTGGCGAACTTGCTCCACGTTCGTTTGTGAGAGATTAAATTATGGTCCTCGTCGTTTGTGAGAGATTAAATTATATCTCTGACGAGGACCCACATCTCGCCAAGGTCTCTTCAGATCTCCTGCACCACTCTTGCCTGATGGCAAGAGATGGTCAGGTCAAGTATGACGGCGAGGAGGTTCCGGCGGTTACAGTGGCGGAAAGATCCTCTTCCTCTCCCTACTCCAGAAGTGACATCAAGGACATTCCGTTGGATGGCCTGCTGGGGAAAGGGATGGTGATGAATGCAGGACTTTCTGCTGCCGCTGGACCTAGTGGAGGGTAGCATCCTTTGTGATGACTCCTAAACTTCCTCTCTCACCCCAGGAGTGACTCCATGTTTGTTGGATGGTCTGCTAGGGAAAGAGACGCGCCTGAACGAAGGGTTGCAGGACCTTCTGTTGCCACCGGACCTCAAGAACACCATTGCTCTTAGCTTAATCAGCTAGGGCGCTTTCGACTTTTGCGTCATCGCCATGGCGCAATCGGTTCCAATTATGCACCTGGGATCAGATGCGGTTTCAAGGAGTGAGTACGGCCTCTGAGAGAGAGAGGGACTTCTTTGTACTCCTTAATTGTAACACTCATCTTATTGTATAAGAGAGCGTTTTGTATCACTTTCATATGCTTGAATATCAATAAAAGTGACACTTTTCTTTTTGCCTCTTTCTGTTGTCTTGAATGTTTTGTTTTAGAAGCAAAAGAATGATTTTGGTGGACCCGCCACTTTATAAAAGAAGTGACAAGTGGAGTGTGTACCCCCAGAGAAGGTGAACTTTTATCAAGGATTTGGGATTAACTTGATTTAAGATCAGCTGGGGATTTTGATGGAAGCATTGTTTATCGGTGTAATGTTAACCAACAATGCCTCCAAAATGAATTTGATACTCGGTTGGGGAGAATATCAAATGAAACTAGACTCGTGGGAATCTAGTAAGATTTTTACCGTTAGAGGTGTGATATTAACTTAACGGTTTAGAAGTAGTCTTGTCAGAAGTGTAATGTTAACTTGACAAGGACGTGAGTTAGAGGTGTGATATTAACCTAACTCACAGCATCTCAGTTTTATTTGGGAAAACTGAGGGTGTCACTGTCATAGGTGTGATGTTTAACTTAACAGTGATAGTAATGCTAGAGGTGTAATGTTGAACTTGGCATTAGTCGTCTCGGCTTAAAGAAGTCGAGGAAAGGTCATAGCCATAGGTGTATTGTTGAACTTAGCAATGACTCGGATGCTAGAAGTGTAGTGTTAACTTGGCATCGTCCGTCTCGGCTTGGACAAGGAAGTCGAGGAAAGGTCATAGCCATAGGTGTATTGTTGAACTTAGCAATGACTCGGATGCTAGAAGTGTAGTGTTAACTTGGCATCGTCCATTTCAGCTTCGATATGGAAGTCTGAAGAAAGGTAACTGTCAGAGGTGTGATATTAACTTGACAGACACTCGATGTACCGCTTAGAGGTGTAATGTTAACTTAAACAGTAGTTTGTCAGAGGTGTGATATTAACTTGACAAGAATTTGCTTGCGATAGGAGCAATTTGAGGACCTGTCATTCTATTGATGAGAATTGACAAGTAGAATTTGAAGTGCCAGAGGTATAGTGTTAACTTGGCAAATTTGAGAGTTTGTTACTCTATGCAGAGTTAACAAGCCAGGTTTGTACTCGACGAGGAGTATTCATTACCAGAGGTATAGTGTTAACATAGTAATGATTGCATTTTGTGGTCCTACCATTCTATGGATGAGAATTGGTAAGGGATTTTTGGAGGGAAGAGTGGAATCAAGTCCACTTAGGATTTTTAGCAAACCCTCAGCTATCAACGGATTTGAGGTGCCTTTACCAACTACCGTTTGAGTTGGGCTAGCCATGCTATTCCCCTCAGCATGATAAGTTGTCGAGGACTTATGTTGGGCTTAAAAGCCAACATTTTCCTCTATCCTTAGCCGTCGGAGGCGTTGGATGTTTTTGATCAGAGGTGTATTTTTTAACTTGATCGGCAGGATTTTTAGCAAACCCTCAGCTATCAACGGATTTGAGGTGCCTTTACCAACTACCGTTTGAGTTGGGCTAGCCATGCTATTCCCCTCAGCATGATAAGTTGTCGAAGACTTATGTTGGACTTAAAAGCCAACATTTTCCTCTATCCTTAGCCGTTGGAGGCGTTGGATGTTTTTGATCAGAGGTGTATTTTTAACTTGATCGGTGGAAGAATGCCATCTAGGGATAGTATTTCTTCAGGAATTTGCCATTGATTGGCATCATGAGTGTATCGCCATTTGAGGTTATGAGGCGATACGATCCATTTGAGTAGACTGACTCTACTACAAACGGTCCTTCCCATTTGGGTTGGAATTTTCCTTTCGTCTTGTGCGTCATGACCATGGGTCTTCGGACGGCTAAGACGAGGTCGCCCTTCTTGAAAGTTCGCGATTTGACTTTCTTGTTGAAGGCTCTGGTGATACGAGCTTGATAAAGCTCGATTTGTTGTTGGCCTGCAGACGCTTGTCGTCCAAGGCTTCCAATTCTTGGAGTCGCTGTCGATGCTTCTCCTCTGTTGTCATCTCCGCTGTCAAGGCGACGCGAAGAGATGGAATTTGGATTTCCAGTGGAAGGACGGCTTCGCATCCGTACACCAAGGAAAATGGCGTGGCTTTAGTTGGGGTTCGCACAGTCGTGCGATAGGCCCATAAGCATTCGCCCAACTTATCGTCCCAGTCTCGTTGACTTTTCGAGACGAATTTCTTGAGAAGCTTGCCAATAGTCTTATTGAAAGCTTCTGCGAGGCCGTTAGCGGGCGGATAGTATGCCGTTGATGACACACTCTGGATTCTGAACTTGGCGCAGAATCTCTGAAAAGCCTGGCTGATGAACTGGGGTCCATTGTCATGGACAATCCGCCGAGGCACACCGAACCGGTAAATAACGTGATGTTTCATGAACTTGATCACGTTAGATGATTTTACCTCCTTCAAAGGGATAGCTTCGGCCCACTTTGAGAAGTAATCGGTTATCGCTAGGATGAACCGATGTCCCTTTGATGATGGTGGGCTGATAGGACCAACCACGTCCATCCCCCACATTTCGAACGGCCAGGTAGAGGTCGTAGAGTGGAGGTATCCTGGTGCTTGATGGATGAAATCGCCATGTATTTGACAGGCGTGACATCTTTTGGCATAGGCAACAGCATCGGCAACCATCTTGGGCCAGTAGTAACCCAATCTTTGGAGTCGGTTTGCCAGCTTCGGGCCAGGTTGATGAGCTCCACACGTACCATCGTGGGCTTCTTTCAACACTTCGTGGGCTTCTTTTGATGAGAGGCACCGGAGCAGGATCCCGTCATGCGATCTACGATACAATGTTCGCGAAATCGCATTGTAGTAGAATTTGGAGGCTTTCCTTCGGATGGCAGCCGCCTCCCTGGTGTCTTCGGGCAAGATGCCGTATAAGACAAAATCAATGTAGGGGAATCGCCAGTCTTTAAGCTCTGGATCGGTCGACACTTCAAGTGTTTCCTTACCGCGACGATCTCCCGTTGACCTCTGGTAGTCTCCGAGGGGACTTTTTGGGCAGTATAGGTCGTGGCTATAGACGAATACCTTCTCCATTGCTCCAGCTGGAAGAGCTAAGGAGGCAGCAAGGGATGCAAGTGCATCTGCATGCGCATTTTGCTTGCGCGGTACATGGTCGATGTAGAAGTTTGAAAACCTCTCGGCCATGTGGATTGTCGCGTTGTAGTAGGGTACTAGATCTTCATGCCTGACCTCATACTCTCCGCGAACTTGGCTGACGATGAGTTTGGAGTCACCGTACGCCTCGAGATTTTTAACGCCAATCTCATCGGCGAATTGCATCCCAATCAAAAGAGCGTTGTATTCCGCCACATTGTTGGAGCAAGGCTCGGTTAGCGAGACAGCTCGGGGAATCACATAATCTTGTGGGGAGACGAGTACTACTCCTACCCCCGCAACTGTGTGTCCCTTAGGGCTTGTTCTTGATGCACCATCGAAGAAAAGTTGCCATACTTGTCCTTCGAACAATGTCTGGGTTAGGCAGGCTTCGGCGACCTCGTCTGGGAGATCCTCGTAGAGTTTAGCTGCCCTCGGATCTGGGTGTTCGGCTAAGAAGTCCGCCACCGCTTGTCCTTTAATGGCTTTTTGGGGTAGGAAGTGCATCTCATATTGAGAGAGCAATATAGCCCATTTCGCCAGTCGGCCGTTCAATGATGAAGGCTTTGTCATGAGTAACCTCAGGGGGTTGACTTTGGATATGACATTTATGGTTTGGCCCACCAGATAGTGTCGCATTTTCTGAATAGCGAACACCAGTGCCAAACATTCCTTCTCGATCGGGTTGTACCGATGTTCGGCTCCGATCATCGTTCTACTTAGGTAGTAGATTGCTTGTTCTCGCCCTTGGTCATCATTCTGAGCTAGTAGAGCTCCCAAAGAATGATCCATTGATCGGACGTACACCAGGAAAGGCTTTCCGGATACCGGAGCTGCAAGGACTGGTGGTAGGGTGAGGTATCGTTTGATCTCCTCAAATGCTTGCTGGCAAGCGTCGTCCCAAATGAACGAAACGCCCTTCTTCATCAGCTTAGCGAAGGGTTGGCATCTCCCGGAGAGATTTGAGATGAATCTGCGGATGTATGCCAATCGTCCTTGCAATCCTCTGAGCTCCTTGAGGCTTCTGGGGGGTTGCATCTCTTGGATAGCACGGACTTTCTCCGGATCCAAATGGATTCCTGTGGAAGTCACAACAAACCCTAGGAATTTGCCACTGGCTACCCCCAGGAAGGACTTGGTGGGGTTCATCTTCAATTGATGAGCCCGCATGATGTCGAAGACCACCTTCAGATCAGCTATGTGATCTCCTTTAATGCGACTTTTCACCGCGATGTCGTCGACATAACATTCCACCGTTTTGCGTATCTGCTGATGGAAAATGGCATTCATGGCCCTTTGGTAGGTTGCCCCCGCATTCTTTAGACCGAAGGGCATGACGGTGTAGCAATATACCCCTAGAGGTGTCCTGAAGGAGGTGTGCTTTTCGTCATCGGGATACATCTTGATTTGATTGTATCCTGAGAACCCGTCCATAAAGGACATTCGCTCGAATCCACAAGTATTGTCAATCATGACATCCGTGATTGGCAATGGGAATTCGTCTTTGGGGCAGGCCTCGTTTAGATCGCGGAAGTCGATGCAGATCCGGATCTTCCCGTTCTTCTTGGCAACGGGTACGATGTTGGCTACCCAATCGGGATGCTGTTCCTCCCTGATAAAGCCAGAGTCAATAAGCTTCCTGACTTCTGATTGGATTGCCTCCATTATTTCGGGACGGAACCGTCGCTGCTGTTGTTTGACAGGTTTTACATCCGGATTGATGTTGAGGCGGTGCATAGCCACTTGAGGATCAAGTCCAGGCATGTCCTCGTAATTCCAGGCGAAGACGTCTATATACTCTTGTACAAGAGATATAAGATCCTTCTTCTCCGAAGGTGACAGGCCGTCACTTATGAAGATGGGTTTAGGATTGGCTTCATCTCCTAGGTTGACTTGAACAACCTTGTCTTCTGTGGGTGGTTCACGCTGTTCAAAGCGGATATCCCAAAGAGCATTCAAATGTTTGATCCAAGGATCTGTATCAGATTGGATCATTTCTTCATCTTCATCCTCCAGATGGCTTGTCGAAACCATGTTTACTGAAAGCCCTTTGAAGATGTTGCCGACACTGACATCTGATTCCCACGACGACGTGTCTGATGAGCAGTCATGACTTGACAGTCTCTCCGAATCAGAGGCTGATGGCACTGGAGTTGATATATAGCCCAACCCCCGGCGCGTCTGATGATAGTAATCAGGGGTTTTCCCTTTCGGTACAAAGGATCGAAGCAGTGTTCTTCTTCCTTTTCCGAAGTTCAACCCAGGCCTGTTGGTTAGATCATACCCCATGCGCTTCATCATCTTGAGCGCTTTCGGTTCATAATGATCGAACTGAGGGGATTCATCCTCACCTTCCGATTCTTCGTGGGGCATTGGTTCAGACGCGATTCGCCCAAAAAGTATTGGTCTTTGGCCTTTTCGTCTGGCTGGAACCATGAATACAGACTCTTGCGCGTCTCCATTATCCTGGTACGTCCCGAAGGATGATTTTATTGGTACATGCAATGATGTCAAAGCATCCATTGCCGACCAGACATCCTCATCTACGTCGGTACTAGTATCCGACGGTATTGAATCAGACTCACACGCAGGGAGATACGCGAAATCTAAATCTTCATTAATATACCAACCGCCTGCATCGTCGGTGGTATCAACATCGAGCTTATTAGTGCTCTTTACAAGTGGTTCCAACTCCCACAGGCACTCTTCTTTCTCCGGCTCAATGTCAGCTTCATTACCAGAGTCTGGCTCCTCTGGTTGTGGGGTTTCATTAGTCTCCTCCGGATCCTGATATAAGAGGGAGTCCGTGAAATAATTTTCAACCCCTTTAAACGGATGCCTTTCGGCAATCAACGTTCGGACCTGTCCACTCTCGTCAATGTATTTCATGACTTGGTGGAGAGTAGAGGGAACGATGGAATTGCGGTGAATCCATGGTCGTCCCAGCAACAGGTTGTAGGAAGTGTCCGCGTCAATGACGTAACACGTCACTTCCGACTTGAGGCTCCCGATCTGGCATTTGAGCTTGATCTTCCCCATAGGGCGGGAGCTGTTGGCATTGAACCCGTAAATAGTCGTCTGGGTAGGGCTCAGACGATGGGTAGGAATGCCTAGAAACTGCATAACCCGGCGAGGTATGATGCTTAGCGCAGACCCTGGGTCTACCTGGATGCGGTTCACCTCGGATGACCCAATATACCCTGTGAAGTATAGGGGTCGGTCATGTTTCCCTTTAACCTGCATGTCATCTGTTGTGAAGGTGATGCAGGGAGCATTTGGGGAGGTGTGGAGGCAATCCTCTACATCTTCCTCCCTTGGCACGCGGGTCATAAAGACCTCAGCATTTGCCAAAGCTTCTTGTAGAGCCTCTCTGGTTGACTTTGATAGCCTCAGGAGCTCATACAAGGTAATGCGTGCCGGGATGTTGGCTAATTGAGCCAAGACATCAAAACTGTAAGGTGTCGAGGATCCTTCCGTTACACCTTTCGCAAGAACTCGAGAAAACCGAGTTTCTTTCTGTTTCTCCCCAGGCTGTTTAGAGGAGGGCTTTGCTGGCTCTGCAGCTGGTTGTGGAGGAGCTACTGCTGTCTCGCCATACTGTTTCAGGTATGCCTGCCCCGAACGGGTTCCTGCCGTTGGTGGGTTGGGTTCCGCGGCCAGGACTATTGTCTCCTCTTCCGAGTCAGTCAGCGAGGGAACATCAGTATCCGCTTCTCGGGAGGAAGCGCATATCACATGGCAAGATGAAGCCTTCCCTTTGCCTTTGGACTTCCTGTTGGTCACAGTCGTCCATTGTTGCTCGTCGACGAGGTCAGGGTGGACCCACATGATTTCCCCTCGAGGTGTAGGGACGGGTACCAAGCCTTTCTCCCGCTGCTGATGAGGGTCTGTGTTGACCACCCTCAGTTCTCCTTTCGGGACAGAGATCACCCCCACGGGTGTCGGGGGTCGTGTCCCAAACTGGAGAATCGACGTCATGTTGGCCGTCATCTTCTTCTGCTCCGGTCGGAGTTTTAATACCTCCGCGTCAATCAGAGCTTGAAGGATGTCCTTAAAGACGTAGCAGCTTTTGGTAGGATGTCCGAGCATCCTGTGGTATAAGCAGTAGGTGGGATTGTCGGTCTTGCCGACTTCCTCCGGGCGCCTAATTTCAGGGAGTTTCAGTCGATTGCTCTTGTTGAGTAACTTGAAGAGCGAGTCGACGTGTTCCTCCTTGAAGGAATACTGTTTGTTGGCGCGAGGTTGGCTAGAAGAGCCACTCGCTCTACCTGGTAGAGGCTTGGAGGGAGATTTGGTCTCTGTCGCCAAGTTATCCTTCCGTTTGGTTTGGAGGGATGTGTCTGGTGCACGCCTTGTCGACCTCTCTGGCCTGGGCTTGCCTTCTTCCGCTCTGACGCGGGCGACAATCTCCTCAGCCTGTTCACCTTGCTGGACTAATTGTTTCCAGGTGCGGCTTTCAGCAACTCCTATTTGAGCAAGGAGTGAGGTTTGGAGATTATGGCGACATGTTTCCACCAGGGTGGCCTGGGTCATGCCGCTTGGACATCGGAGTGCCATGTTCCGAAATCTTTCTACGAAAGACTTGACGGACTCTCCCTTTCGCTGTTTTGTAGCTAAAAGGGTAGGCATTGTGACCTCCGAATCATCTTCGAAGAAGCGTGTTAGAAACAGCTTCTCCAAGTCGCCCCAGTTCTTGATGGAACCTTCCGGGAGCTTCATAAACCATTCAAAGGCCAACCCTTTTAGGGTGCCAATGAATAGGCGTGCCAGGATGGCATCGTTATCTACCACATTCCCAGTTTGGGATTTGAAGTAGTAGATATGTTGGTTGGGCGACCCCTTCCCATCGAATGCTTGGAGGGTTGGAGCCTTGAACTTAGGAGGGTATGGAACTAAGTCCCACTCAGCCGGATAGGGCCGGACCACTCCAGCTTCTTGGAGGTCCTTGCGATTGGCAAGGGCCTCGAGGCGTCGTTCCAATTGACTCATCCTCTTAGCATGAGTCTTCTCCTGGTCTTGGTCGCTTCTTGCCTGCGACGGGGGCTTGGACACATCCGAGGTAGATCGTCGTGTCTCGTCGAAGGTTCGGAGGGTGGGCTTCCTCCCTTTCTCCCTTTCCCCTTCGGCCGTCTAGGAGGAGATCTCGCTCTTTCTTCAAGTAATTTCTCAAGCATATGCTTGAGGGAGTCAATGGATCTCTGCTGAGAGAGAGTATCTCCATTTGGTGCTTCTGCATCTGTTCTAGATGCTTAGTCGTCTCCTCAGAGGCGCCTACCATGTGGGCAGAAGTCTCCTTCTCGACGGAAGAATTCGAATCCTGCGACTCTATCACAACGGAGTGAGAGTCGTCCATTCTAATGCCGCAGGCTAGGGCATTATAGTCAACTGGGGGAATGGTCCCAGTCCGGGTGCGAGTGTGCTGATACACTCCTTCCGGTTCCGAATCAGACTTATCCGAGCTGATTTTCGGTTGTTTTCCCTTGCTTCTGCTTGTCATGTATGCAGTAAGTTCTGGGTACTCGACGTCAGAGAAGGTTCTCCTTCTGTGGGAGCGTCTTCTTTTGGCTGACGGGGGAATCAGGGTCAGCTGTCTAATTAAAGACGGCTGGTGCACGCCTGACTCGCAATGGCATCCAGAGAGCATCTGGATGAGCTGTTGACAGCAGCATGGAGAAGTGGCCTGATTGGCACTCCTTTTCCTTGTCAAATAATCCCTCAAATCCGTGGGAGAGGGATTAAATAGACTAGCCTCGCGACGTGGAAGACGGGAGGAAGTCATGCGCTGTGCTGTCTGGACACAGGTTTCAGAAACGCGGCTGTCGCGTCGCGGCTGCGTCACGCGCGTCTGGCGTCTCTGTTGATATGAGACGCGACTTTCGCGTTGCTGTCTGCTGCGTTGGAGCAGAGAGACTTGGGAGAGAGTGGGCTGCTGGGCCCCACGCCTATGGGCGCGTGCTTCCTGCGTTTGACGAGACGCAGAAGCTTCGCTTTGGCGTTTGGCAAGTTGGTCTTCAGAAGGCTCAACTTGGGGAGTCTCGCGTTTGGGTCGCCAAACGCGGATCTCTCGCACTGGACGAGGTGCGGGCAAGGCATCGGATCGTGCGCTGCGTCCAACCCCAGTCAGAAAACCAACGGTTCCGACTGAGTGTTGACGCGCGCGTCTTCTCTGTCGACGCTCGGCATTCCGATTGCGCCGTGGAGGAAGAGAGAAGCCAACAACTTCCTGGTTTGTAGAACCAGGGGTGTTTGCCACGCGGGTCTCCTGAGAGACGCTGACGCGGGCGTTCTGTGCGACACGGTCGATCGCACCAGTAGATGTGCCGGGGACCACGCGGGCCTTCAGAGAGGCGTTGGCGCGTGTGTTCTGCGCGACGCGGTTGATCGCAGCAGAGGTGTCTGAGGTTACGCGGGCCTTCTGGGAGGCGTCGGCGCGTGAACCAAACTTGGCACAGTGGGCAGCAGGAGCACCCGACAGAGCCTCAGATTGGGCTTCAGGGGGCTGTCCACTTGAGACCCTGCGGCAGACGCGGGTCTTTGGGCTCTTGGAGCCAGAAGAGAGGAACTCTTCATACTTCGCCTGGTCGAACTCGACGACGAGTGATTCGACCATTTTCCCCTTACGGAGAACGTCATCTTGCACCACGGTGCGCTCGTCAGTAACGAAGGTATTCCCCAGCGGAGTCGCCATCTCTTGTATGCGCCGGAAAAAGAAAGAGGGAATTGCTGTAAAGATTTCTTTGAATCAGATGAAAAGATTACAACAAGACTTTTCCTTCCAGTTACAAGGGAGGGAGGATGTTGAAGCTTGAATCCCCCCTTTGTTTAATGCTGGGTTCTTCGTGTGGCGGTGGAGAGTGAATCTTGTTCTCCGTTGACCAGATGACCGTCCTATACCGTCGGGGGTCTTCTCTTCGGTCGGTAGAAAGAGTAACTCAGCTCCGTCTACCAAAACTCTCAAAGAGGAGGTAGGCGAAGAGCGGCTAGTACTCAGTAAGCTCGCTGAAGAGTCTCCTCCCTCTGTCTGTTGTTGAAGTCGTGCTTCCCTCTTGATGATCCTCTTGCCTGGATTCGATCGATCTTGATGATGCCTTGACCTTCTTAATTCTCGACCTTTCCAAAGCTCCGATCCCCTCTTCATAGCAAACAAGGCTATTTATAGGGGTCTCAGGGGGTGAAGGTGCCTCCTGAAAACGCTCCCGAATGAGGGGCCACTACCCGCTACATGCGCGGTGACTGGCCCCGCAATCAGGGCAGTTGCAACTGAGACGCGGGCGTTGAGCCAAACGCGCCTTGAAGTTTGAGACGCGGGCGTCGAGCCAAACGCGCCCTGAAGTTGAGACGCGGGCGTCGAGCCAACGCGCCTTAATGCTGAGACGCGGGCTTCGGGCCTTCACGTCTGGACGCTGAGGCGCGGGCGTCGGGCCGACGCGCCTTGATGCTGAGACGCGGGCTTCGGGCCGACGCGTCTGGACGTTGAGACGCGGGTGTAGAGCCAACGCGTCTTAATGCTGAGACGCGGGCATCGATTCCTCGC
This sequence comes from Agave tequilana, assembly GCA_038442645.1. NCBI lineage: Eukaryota > Viridiplantae > Streptophyta > Magnoliopsida > Asparagales > Asparagaceae > Agave > Agave tequilana. The sequence continues at coordinate 80,217 of JAVJIF010004560.1, forward strand.
GTCTAGAGCTTGAGACTCTGCTTCCTTAATGGCTTGTTTGTTAGTCATTTTTAGACAGCCTACAATTGGCTCCTTCTCATCTCAGAGGGCAGCCGCCAACGCCCACGCGTCGTCGCTGTACGAAGGCCAGATTCTTCAGATTCTCGCAGACATGAAGGATCATATGAAGGAGCAAGCCCGATCAGATCGCGATCGGAAGCAGGCAGCTCTCGACTGCGAAAATGTCACCCGCGAGCAGAAGACACTAAAACAACTCAACGATTAACTTCAAGCGCAGATCGCCACCCTTCAAAGAGCCCATGTCTCCGCCAAAAGATGAGCCTGAATTGGGAAGACTCAGGTCGACAGGCCCATCGCGAAACTGAAGCGGTCCAGGCCTACTTTTCCCCTGCACGAAGACCGGTCTGGCAACAAGGTTGGTTCACCTTGTTTCCTAATGGGAGCTCAGCATAACCAGACTCGAGGAGGATCAAGGACTTCCCTGACATCTGAATCCTCGACGAGCTGGTCCAAAGGCAAATCGAGAAAGCTAAGTTGTAACTCCATAGAGGACAGAAACATGCCACTGCCAAGGACTCCGATTTCCCTCTCTCCGAAGCGATTTTGGAGTGTGAATTCCTGAAAAAATTCATGAATCCGACCTTTGACTACTACCCCGGAGTTAGCGACGACCTGATCCGCACATCAGGCATTTTTGAGACAAGATGGTGGTCTACTTTTGCAATAACCCGCTCTTGTGCATGACCTTTCCATCCAGTCTGAAAGGTGTGACCTCAAATTGCCTTTATTCTCTGTCGCTGCGTTCGCTCCACAATTTCTAAGAGATAATAGAGGTGTTCCTCACCTAATACGCCCCCCATCGCGAGGCCAAGAAGAATAGTCACCATCTCCTCATCGTCAAAATGAGGCAGAGTGACACCCTCAAGTCATACATCGACTACCTTCAGAATCAATTTGACAATGTTCCCAAATGTGGTGAAGATGTCTCTGCACTCCCGTTCATCAGCGGACTGCATATCTCTCACCCTCTAAACAAACACCAGCTGAAGTATGATGTCACTCGGATGAGCGAGGTCTTTTCCTGAGTCCAACCTTATATCCAGTTGAAGAAAGTGATGAAGAGCTCCCCTAACCAGCCTTTCAAATGCGGCAATGACGAGGAGAAGTCAACGTCGCAGTACAGAGTTCCAACCAGTGCCAGTGACCCGAATCTGGGGCAACTCGCCTACAAAAGATAGGCGTTATCGATCCTCTCCATTGAATTCACTACATGCCTTCAAGGTGGACAACAATTCACTCTGTTGAGGCCCCCATCAATGAAGTCTTCAACACCATCAAGAACCAGTCGCAGGGAAAGCACTCGAAGCCAATCAATACGACCTCACACTCTCCAAAGCGAAAGAATATTGTTCTTACCATGACAGTACGGGACACCAGACCATCTACTGCAGAAGCTTCCAGAAGTACCTGGAAGAACTTATCCGCCAAGGCTTCCTCAAATAGTACATTCTTACCTCAGGGGCAGCCTCCAATGCGGGTAGCCTCCGATGCAGGGCAACCAAGCGCTCCGCCTCCTACCCAACTATAACACGTGATCATCATCCAGTACAAGGCGATTGAGTGATCCGATTCCTCCAATGGAAACGGGAGTACCTCCACCAATAACACCCCAAGTATTTTAGATTAAATTTCATGTATTTTATTTTAATCATTAAATAAAATTACATATTGCTCAATCATTTCAGCTCACTCTGTTGCTGGGATTACCCCCTCTCAGAGTTCTACCAAGTTTACCGCTCTGCTGATGGGATTACTTTCACTCGAAGACGACTGAGAACCAAGCTCCGTTGATGGGGTTTTCCCATTTAGAATTCAATTCTTGCATGCTCTGGTGATGGGATTGTCCCCCCACTCGGAGACGATAACGCGAGTACCCGCCTACAGGCCCCCTCTCGGTAGCCTACGGGCTGTCGAAACCCTCTATTGGGGGATTATCCCCCGCTCGGAGTCCCTACTTTAGTGTAGGAATTTTCCCCTCTCAAACCCATAATGCTTGCACGCTCCGCTAATGGGATTGTCTCCCACTCGGAGGCGGCAACATAAGCACCCGCCTATGGGCAGTCGAAACCCTTCATTGTGGGATTGTCTCCACTCGGAGTCCCTACTCTACTGATGGGATTGTCCCAACACACAAAGCCCTCGATGTTTGCACATTCTACTAGTGGGATTACCCCTACTCGGAGGCGACAAATATCAGCCTACGGGCTCCCCTCGTCTGACCTACGGGCAGACGGACCACTGACAGTTTCCCTCTGCGTGTCACTCTGCTGATGGGATTGTCCCCACTCGGAATCCAAAGTCTGCCACTCTGCCGATGGGATTTCTCTCACTCGGAGACGAATGCGAACCTACTATCTGATGTGATTGTCTCCCACTCAGAGTCGGGTCAAGTTCGTCACTCCGCTAATGGGATTTCCCCCACTCGGAGAGACTGCGAACTCAGCTCTGCTGCTAGGATTATTCCCCACTTGGAGTCCAAAGTTCGTCGCTCTGCTGATGGGATTATCTCCATTCGGAGATGACTGCGGACCAGCTCTGCTGATGGGATTATCCCCCACTCAAAGTCCTTTTAGAGTTCGTCGCTCTGCTGATGGGATTACTTTCACTCAAAGACGACTGCGGACCCACTCCATTGCTGGGATTATCCCCTATTCGGAGTCTAAAGTTCGCCGCTTCACTGATGGAATTTTCCCTATTCGAAGATGATTGCGAACCCAGCTCCGCTGCTGGGATCTCCCCCACTCAGAGTCCAAAGTTTGGAGGTACCGCTGATGGGATCACCACGTAAACTCACCAAGGTACTCTGTTTCCAACCAACCACACTGGAGATAAAGATCAGCACTCCGAAGAGGCATGGACATACCATATCAAAAGCCTATGGTAAAAACAAACCAGGCAAACATAACCATTTTCATTTCAAAAAAAATATTTCATTATATTTATTATGTCATATCTAATGAGTGTAATACAAATATTCCTCTACATCTTTGTGTTTACATTTTTGAAAAGAAATACAAAAGATCTGAATCCAGACGCTCTGATCCTTTCACCTCCGTCGGTCATGCCTCATCTCTGAACTCCGAATATACATTCACCAGGGAACATCTACCTGAGCGAGGCAGCGTCGTCCGACCAGACTGAAGCCGGCAAGACATACAAGACGACGATGGAATCATGTCTGCACTTTGAAACCGCCTGAGAGAAGTACCACTACACTACCGACGGAGAGGCTCCTAACCACCAACGGGGATACTGAAGGCCACTAGGAGGAAAGCCAACATTTCCTTGGACTGGGCGAACTAAAAGCCCGTTCGTACGTTCTTACATATCCTCTCCGGTGGCGGTATCTTGTCACGACTTCTAATGAATTGCAACAGGTCCTTCACGGATATTAATGTGACGCACTGATTGCATCTCAGTTTTGCAGTATTATCATCACATTTGCACATTTATCCTTGATTATCCTTTGTTTAATTTTTCTATTTATCCCTCTTTTTATCTATGGTGTCTAGTTATTTAAAAAGGAAGATCAGAAGAAACTTTATTTCATCAATTTATCCACTTATTGTAACACCCCATTCCCGGAATACGTACTTTGATACGTATTCTGATTTTTTATCATATTTTTTGATTTAATTTTTGTATTTGTTTTTTATGATTATTTGTGCAATTGTTTGTATTGGATTCGGATTCGTGGACTCTGAGTCAGCCCTTGTCTGAACCGGGGACCTGATCCTAGTGTATACTCGATTTAATCTATTCGGTAGTCAGATTTGATCGGTTTTAATTTCAAATATCATTTTTCAATTAGATTTTTCATGATTTTTTGGGATTTTTCAGAATTAATTTGCAAAATTTTCAAAATCGGTGTCGATTGGTATCGCTGACTGGTTCCCGAATTTTTAGTTTTTAAACAGAGTTGAAGTTTTAGAAATAACTTTCACATTTCTTCTTAGAATCTCATTTTATATTTAAATGAATTTTTTGAGATTTTTCTGAATTTATCAAAATTTGACTAATTTTGGTGTCAATCGGTATCGCCAAAAGATTCTAAGATTTTTAATTTAAAAATCAGTTGAATTTCTCAAATCTGATTTCACCAAACATCTTAAAGTAATATTTTCTATTTTTGAGAATTTTTCAGAGAGTTTCTGAAACAGTCAATTTTTCCCTATTTAAATAATATTATTTTTCCTTCTCTCTTCATTTTTCTTTCTTCATTTCTTTTTCTTTTTCCTTCCCCCACATCAGCCAACTGACCAGCTCACTTTCCATCCCATCACCTTCTAATACTTACTCTCTATCCCATCGCTTCTTTCTTTCTCTCTTTCCTTTTATCGTTTCCTTTCTTTTTATTTCTTCTCTCCCCCACTCCCATTCATTTTCTCTCCTCTCATCCCCTCACTCCTTCCCTCTCCCTCCTCCTTGACCGACGGCAGTGCAGGCCGTCGCCACCGTCGGTGTGTCCCAGGCTGGCCAAGCCCCCTCCTCCACTATCCCTAACTCTCCCCTTTTCTTCTCTTTCACTTCTTTCCTTCTCCTATCTTTAGCATCCCCACCATCACCAACTTCTTCCTTCAAACCCATCACCTCCTCCACCACTTCCACCATCATCTTCCCTTTCCTTCATCACCTCCTCTACTACAACACCACCTCCTCCTCCACTTCATTCCACCATCACCATCCACTTCATCACCAATCTCCACCACCATCACCACCACAAACACATCACCACTTACATCACCACCACCGCTCCATCATCCCCACCATCACCAACACCTTTACTATTCCACCTTCATCACCTCCTCACCACCATCAACTCCACCTCCAACACCCCATCACCCACAACAACTCCACCAACAACCAACAACAACTCCAACAAACACCAACCCCTCCTCCTCCCCAGGGAACACCGCGCCGCCACCCCCCTCTCCGCCGGCGGCGCCACCAGGCCGCTAGCCAAAACCACTCCCCTTCTTTCCTTTTTTTCTTTTTTCTTTCTTTCTTCTTTCTTTCTTTCTTTACTCCCTCTTTCCTGTTTTCTTTTTTTCCCCTCTTTTAGACATTCCAGCCCATATTCTTTCTCTCTCTCTAGTTCTCTCTAGGCTCTCCCTCTAATTGATTCTTCTCTCTCCTCTCTCATTCCCTCTCTTTATAATATTAATTAATATATATATTTTAATATATGGATTGGTAGCGTGCACGTGGTGTTCATGAATTTCTCGGATATTGCTCGGAGTCGTGTGGTTTTAGGTGAGTACTTCCTTATATCAGCAAGTAACTCTTGTGTTTTGGGTGAGTACTCCCTTGTGTTGTTTCGTGCCTTGCTAGTTCCACTTTAGGGCTTCTGCATGTTATGCGGTACCTTTTCTGGGATATGTTATTCTAACTTTTAATACATGATTGTCATTATGCGAGATGATATATGATATGCGAGTGATTTTCTAATATTAACATGTTATACGAATACCTGTTGATTGTTATTATAACTCATCGGACTGGTATTATACTTGTAATGGGTATGCCTAAATACGCTTCCGCTTCGCTCAGCTCCGCATAGCGAAATAATAGATTAATTTACTGTTGTTATAGATATGGTTGTGAAGAGTTTGAAATATTTAACTATATTGTTCTCCTATATCATGTTGCATGACCGGACGATTACCTGACGTATGATACTGTAACTTTGTATTTAACTCACCTGATACCGACATGTTAATTACCTGACATTGATATGTTTATACTTGACCTCTGATCCTGACACTTGATATCTGACACTGGTACTTGACATGGTATCACTTAACACCTGATACCTGACACCTGATATTTGACACTTGACAATTTACATGTATCACTTACTTGACATGCTTTCACATGGTACTAGTACACTTAACCTGATGTTGTGACACCTGACACCTATATTACAATGTCTATTCATGAATATCACTTTTATGGGATTTGACATGATTATTATAATACTACCATCTGGTACTCTTGAACTCTTGTATTCTTGAGTCCCTGAAACAGGAAGACTCATGATATTACACTCCTGATACTATACTCCTATTGATTCCCGTAATTAGATAATCATGGATATTAGATTACTGTAAACACACTGTGGACATTATCACTAGATAATTGTAATAATTGAACAACTTACATCGGGATGAGAGAAACTGATGGATACCGATATAGTCTCCATGTTTATGATGATTTTAAAGTGTCGCGCGGACACACTTTTAGGATTCATTTGGAGGCCATTAACTATTTTCTGTGGGGTGTACTGGCACCCCTACTCCCCTTCCTTTCGGGGTGTCATAAGCCCCTGGGCCTATTCATTTGGAGCGGTGACATCCTATTTAATTTGGGCGTACAATAGTCCCGGTACCAGCGGTACATTCCGGCTCAGTACCAGATACTCCTTGACCATTGTCCCGGGCATGTACGTGACCCATTCTAAGCAGGGTTCATCGATCTCCATCAGTTTTCAATAACTTACTCTCAGGTCTGAATGTTGAGGTATGTGGAATGGGACACATGCCGATGTATACAAATTGGATGAGTGTTAATAACATAATAATAATATGCTACTGATATCTGACTAGCTATACACTTGATCTATACTTGAGAGACCTGTGATACAATACATTATCCTGCTCACCACTTACACATGATACCTGTGCTATTGTGTTGAATTACTTGACTTGCTTATTTTCGGGTTTTCATATCAATTCTCTGATTTTCATTTATGTTACTGGTCATTGCTTGTACCTGTATGCCTGAATTACATCACTTGATCATGTACACGTGTGACTGCCTGAGCACGCCAACTGGCTTTATATTACGTATTCACTGGGTTGCTTTCTGACAACCTTGGATCCTCATATCCAGATCCTAAAATCTGGACTGTGGTGGCCTTGCTGTAGCTAATCAGAGTGTGGAGCAGAAATGTGGATTAGCAGTTGCTTGTTCGGACCCTTTTTCTTCCAACCTCCCCTTGATCGGCTCGCGAGATTCTCATCTTGCTACTCGTGAGTACTTTCCTGTCTTTTTATATTGCATATCATGCCCTTTTCGCTTCTTAGTGATCTTATATTCTTGATATATTGTATCATGCTCTGTGATAACTGTGTACTTGTGATATTATTATTGGAATGTATATTACCACTGTGCTTTCGTGCTCTGATTCTTATGTGTACTGATGCTTAGCGTATATATGTGAGGGTGTTTCGCCCTGCATATATACGTCGCAGTTATGTTCCCGTACCCATGGGATCAGGGCGTTAAACTTATCCTATCTAAATTTGAATTTCAAGTTAAAACTAATTTGAAGTAAAGATGAAGAGAATAATAGAAGAAGATAATCTCTATCCTAATTAAGAGATAAAATAGACAACTAATTCAAATCAGGTTGCTTGAGCTCTAAGCCAAAGATAAAGGAGGAGAATTCAAATTTAAATTTGGATTTATAGATAACTTGTTTAAATTCAAGAGTTCAAGTCGCGTTTTTGCGGCTTTCTTCTGGCGGTTGGCGTGGCGGTTGCGTGTTTAGTGGAACTCTACTTCCTATTTTCCCTATAATACCACCCCATAGGCAGAGCAGAGGGTATCTCAGAAGATCTAAGTTTAGGCTTCCTTTAGTCTTCTCATTCTTTTGAATTTAAATTATATTTTCTAAGTTTTAGAAGCAAGAAGGAATTTTGTAAGGAAAAGAAACTTTTGTAATTGACGGTGACAACATCAAATAAAGGTTCTTTATTCTTCCATCTTCCTATTGTTAATTATTTGCTTTCATCTTTGTTATTTTCTTTGTTATTTCATGCAATCATATTCATATAATATGCTTAGTTTAGATTATACTATGAGTAACTAAATCCTCTTTTCATGACTTGCTATATCACCACTATGAACCTATAGTATTAAATAGATAACCCAATTAAATTCTATGTATGCTTAAATCCTAAACTTATCTTGAAGGCACATGATGATAGTAATTAGGTCAACAATTTTGTTAATACTTATTAACTATTTTTCTTAATCTATGCTTGACATTGTCTTAATATTTAATGTTAATTTTAATTAGTGCTATTTAATTAGATACTTATTATTTTCTTATGTGTTTTACTTAAATCATAGGGTAGATTATCATGTTAAGGTGTCGCGTGAAGGTAATCACTAATTGATATTATTTATTTATGGTGATAGATTATTAGCAGTTGTGATTCTTCTTTACATTGATCAAAACTAAACCTTTTTTCAACCTAATCTTCTTATTTAAGTTCTTCAAATAAAAGAAGAAAGTGTAAGGAAATAATAATACTGAAGCGCTTCTATCGTATCTCTCCCTGATGTTCGACCCATACAGCCCTTGCTACACGATTAAATTGCGAAGATTCAGAGTCAACACAAATCAGATAAACACTTTTTATATTCTCTGTAGTTTCTCGCAATCACGACCAACCAGACTCTCAGAGATTAAGAGTTTGCCCTTCATTTTCCTTGTGTCCCTTCTCCTTTTCTTTCCTCCATCTGATGAAGAAGAAGGAAGAAAGCATGGCGGATCGCCAATGGAAGAAGCTGCAACAAAGTTAGGGTTTTTGGTGAATTTTAAAAAAGTTTAGAGAAGTTGAATATGATCTCATTTCCCTAGATCCCTTCCATTTTTATTGACGAATGAATGAGTTCATCGCCATCAATGTGAGTCTTGAAAACACGCGAGCCCATGAAGAGTCATCCCAAGACCCAAAAAGATCGCCCAATCAAGGAGACAAAAGGCTAACCATCGACACTAAGCCATTATGACGTTGTGAAATGGCTGCAGTCGGGCATGCAGATAACAAGAGAGGGGGAGATAGTGTATAAGAGAGAGAGGGAACAAAAAAAGGGAGAGAGAAGAGATACAGAGAGAGTGAAAGAGAGAGAGAGAGAGAGAGAGAGAGAGAGAGAGAAGATGAGAGGCGATGGTGCATGTTTACAGTTGGAAAGACCCACTCTCAAGAGGAGGAGTACGCGAGTTGTAGGTGGGAGGCGACAACGGGTGATAAGACCGACGATAAGGTATGGTGTTGGTGACGCGGGAGCAGGATGGAGGTGGTACTGTGGTGGATTGGTGGAGGCGAGGACGCTATCATGGAGGTGGTGGTCTTGAGCGAAGGTGGAGAAGAAGAAAGAAAAATATAAAGAAGATGGGGAGAAGAAGAATAGGAGAGGGAGGCGGCCTCGAGCTTGCATACGGAGGAGATCGGGGATGAAGGTGGTGGTCGGTGTAGGGTGTTGGCGAAGCAAGAAGAGATGGAGAGGAAGAAGGCGGCATACGTAGGCAAGAGAGAGTGTTTAGGGTTAGGGTTTGATTAGAGCCCTAGAGGATAGAGAGATGAGAGATTATAAAGAAAAAGGGCTAGGTTTGGCTTGGGCTTGGGCCAAGAGGAAAAAAATGAAAGGGAGAGTGGGCTAGGTTGTTGGGCTTAGGCTTTTGGATTGAGGGGCGAAAAAAGAGAAGATGAAAAGAAAAGGAAAATGAGAGAAAGTGGGTTTGGCCATAATACACAAACAAATAAATATATAATAATTAGAAATGTTAATAAATAATAAGTAACAATAATAATAAATAAATTTATAAATATAATAGTAATAATGATAATAATTAATAATGATCATAATTTATTTATAATAAGAACAATAATTTATAATGTTATAATAATGATTATTAATTATAATAAGAATAACTAATAACAATGAATAATAATAACTTATATGGAAAAATGATTTAGTCTCCTAATACAAATTATATAAATGGATATTAACAATAAGAATAACAATTTATAATAATAATAGAATTAGTAGTTATTATCAATAATGATTTTAAATTATAATTGTACTAAAAATAGTAATGATGAGTTTATAAATCAAATTAATTAATGATGATATAATTATAAATAAAGCCAGATAAATATTTAATAAATTAACCAAGTATTATTAAATGGGGGATATTATAGCATGGA